>VXAX01003532.1:319917-370918 GCA_013399835.1 Leptocoma aspasia | reverse complement strand
TTATATATATGTATATATATATATATATTTTGCATACATATATACACATATGCCTAATAATATATTCATGTGTGCACATAATAATTCTGCATTAAAACTCCTCTAAACGAAGAAACCTGAGGAAGCTGCTCGGCAGCCTGTAAAACTGAGCCAGTTCAAAGTGATATGTGAGAGGCTGCAACACTCCAAACAAAATGCAAGATGCTACTTTAAAAGAATCAGGCTCGGGCTTTTGAATTTATGTAACCTAAACTGATTTTGTCTGTTTAAAATTGTTGTTGCATGTTGGGAATCTCAAAGAGGTGAGGAGCAAAGCTGTAGACGTTTCCTTTGGAGTCCAAGATTACAAGCCCCTTTGCTTCTCCCTTCAGCTCCAAAGCTGTTAATGGTTTGCTTCATTTTATTAACAGCAGACAAGAAAAAAAAATCCTCCTCGGAGCCTGTGTGAGGTGACAAGTTGGATAATAACAGCTCCTTTGGAAGTTTTTATAGTGCATTAGGCAAACATAGTGGATGTTTATAGACTTTTAAAAATGCTGATTATATAAAAATGCATTTATAGCCTTCTAAAATACCAAGCTACTGTAATATAAATATTTCCAATAATAAAAACTAAAAATGCGAATTATTGGCTTGATTGGAGCATTTTTAAAATTGATTTCTCTTTTTCTTTGGGCCAAAATCTGATCTCAAACCATAAGACTGGCCAATACCCTGTGAAATGAGTCAGGTCAGTCAGGTTTCACATCCTGCAGAAGATGCTGCACTGTCCTGGGATGCAGCCAAACTGACTGAACCATGCAGCCCACTCCCCTTTCCAGCACCTCAAACCCCTCTGGCTCAGGGGAGCTCCTGGAATGCCAATGGCACCTCCCAGCAACCTGCTGGCCCAGCCACCTTCCCTCCTCGCTGGTGCTGAGGAGGCTCTTGGTCACCCAGTGCTTGGTCTTCCTCTGTTCCCCATAAGAACTTGTATGAATAATTAATTTTTTATTGGCACAGAAGCCTGAGTGTGGCTTTGTCCTGTTCCAGGCTGATAAGGTTGCTGGGGATGTGCCTCCTCCCTTTCTTGTCTGGTTTTTTTTCCTACTTTGACACGAAATTCCATCAGTAGGTGGAATTAGCTTTTGTCAATGGCAGTTGTCTCAACACAGATAAATTCTTTCAAAAAATTAAGCTTCTGACAATTTGGCATGTTCTTACCAAAAAATGCTCCAAACACTTAGTGAAAAATGAGTTATTCTTTATTTTATGGAAGCAATCTTTGTTTCTTTGTTTTGTTTTGTTTTGTTTGCTTTGTCTTTGTTTAATAATTGGGAAAGACCAACTCTGGGCTTTGGAGCTGCCTGCAAAGTCCCCGAAGTCAGCATGAGATCAGACTTTTACATCATACAATACACAGTTTAACCCAAAAGAAAAGGATTTATTTTAATTTCATCTCCGTGGAGCTAATTTTCTTCCTTCTGGTCATTTAAGTCCTATTTTATAAATAAAAATAACTTTTTTTTTTTTCAGTGTCCCACCTCTCCAGTAACAGAGCCCATTGCAAAATTTCCCATTACTTAAGAAAATCTCAGCCCCACTGGTGAGGAAGGATGGAGGGAAGATGCTGCCTACAGCTCTGCCACCAGATGAAAGCAGCAATTGCATCATCATTTTGCAACATAACAGTGCTTAAAAACACATCTCATAACTTCTCCCAGAGGCCAGCTCCAACCTTCTCTGCTGTACACAGACATAACCCATCTGTGAGACACACACAGTTCATGCCATATAATGAAAAATGTAGGCTAGGGGTTTTTTGCCCATGGTTTTTTCCTTCCGTTTGGTGTTTCTAACAAGAGAAAGAAAATAAAATTTTGTTTTCCAAACTAGTGACAAACGGAAGTGATGTTCATTGACAGCACAGTAGTGACACCTTTTCCCCTCAAAACCCTAATGGGGGAGACAGTCTTGTGTTGCTGTCCCGTGTTTAATTGGGAAACTGAGGCAGGACAAGGAGTTGCTTTGCCTGGGAAGGAAAGGCACAGCCAGGGGGTGCTGGGGCTGTCCCCCAGGGCTTATCAGCCTCTCACTGTTGGCAGATGGAACAGTGACACTGGAGATAACTGAGCCAGTCACCCACAGCTGACTTGAGTCCATTCATCTGTTGGGGGCTTTTTTTTTTTTTTTCCCTCAGCAAGGTGTGAGGGTTGGGTTTTTCCTTGACTTTTCAGAAGCTGTGGGATCCAGCTGTTGGGTGCTCTGGCAAGGATGAAATATGGCTGTTTCAGGGGCTGGCTGGGAAGCTTTGGCTCTCTCTGTATGCACATATATGCAAATCCAGCATGTTGTGCCTGCAGTTTGCATGTGTAATATAATACTCTTGTTTTGGAAGGTATTTCCCTGAAGACACTATCCACCTCACCTCCCAACACAAATGTTTTTTAATTATTTGAGGGGTTTTCCCCTTCATTGCTGGAGCAAAATGAACAGTGGGCAAAAATACAGAACAAAATATTTTCATAGTGCTCTGTTTGCTTTTAAAGTACCCGTCTCTCAGATACTTGGCTCTTACTGTAGTTTTAAAAGATTATGCCATCGTACTCTGAGGGGAAGAACAAAGGACCACTCATAAATTTAACCAAACTCCCCATATTTTCCAATCTGTCTGATGTCTCTGAAACCTGGGATCTTCTTTTGTGTCAGGGACATTTATGTCTTCTCCAATGTCCTTCCAACAATACACGTTCCAGCAACAGGGATTGCATTATATACTGTGGTTTTTGTTTGTGGCAGAACAAAATTAAATGAGTACATAAATTACTCTGCTTCTGGAATAAAGAAACCAGCTAAAGAGCGCTGTTGCTTTTTTTTGTTGTTGTTGTTTCAAAGTGGGGTGGTTTTTTTTTTTTTTTTTGAGAGGATGAGTTACATTTCCTGCAACCATGTGCAAATTAAAAAGTTCACAGTTCAGGTTTATTGTGAAGACTAAATCTCAGCCTCAATTTGAGAGGCGGCGTATTTAGGAAGACACATTTGGATTTATATAAGAACTTGTAATTGGCTTCCCGCATCTTCCTTGAGCAAGCATGCCTCCCGCCCCTCCCAGATTAACTCTGGTGGTGCTTCACAGCAAAAAAGGACACTTGTGGCTTAGTACACTCCACAGAAATATCTCCTGATGGTCGTGGAGCTCCGCAACATTCCTCTGAGAAGACCCACTGCCCCAAATAACCCATTCCTGAAATGCAGCGGTGCCCTTTGCACCCCCAGGTGCAGCCTGGTGCAGGACACTGTTCTCAGAGAGGTTTAAAGCAGCAAGAAGAGCATCCTTGGAGGGATGAGGGCTGCAGCACACTAGTGGAGAAGGTCCAGGTCCCCTTAAAACCTCCACACCACCCACTGAGCCCAAACCTGGTTCTCTTACCAGGCTCCTCCTCCACTGCAAAGCTCAGACCAGGAGTGCCTGGAGTCCCTGCTGGTGGCTGGCCAGAGCCTGGACTACACAGACTGGTTTGGGAGCAGAGGAACTGGGGGAGGATGGGGAGAAAGCAGACCAGGTGCTGACACAGGAGATGCAGAGGCTGGTGGGAAAGGCAGAGAGCTGGAAGGGCTCTGCGCTTTATTGCTCAAACACATCTTTTCCGTGCATACGGGCTAAGGTAACAAGATGCATGATTTATTTAGCACAGGCAAAGCAGCTGTTCAGAGGCAGTGCAGGAGTTTTTAGGCAATCATGTTCAGCTCCCGAGGAGTCCCATTTACAAATGCTCACTGCTTCATTTTACCCCCTCCCTGCCTCTGCTCCCCTGCCGTTATCTGGCCGTCAGGCTGTGCTGCGGATGCCTCAGGCTCTCACTCAGCCCTTGTGCCTGCCTTCACTTCAATTTCCTGAAGTTCTTGGGACTGCCTGGCTCTGAGGGTCACCCCACCACCGTTATCTAATCTAGGAGACTATTTCTGAGTTTCTCACAGTGTCTGAGCCAAGGAACTTCAGCAGCACTGTGGCATTAAAAACAAGTCGCCCACTGCAGCCAGGGGCATTGTGAGGCTTTGCTGCTTGCCCAGGAGCAGGTGAGACATCTTTGAGGGACCCGTGGCAGCAGCTTTGTGCCCAGTGCTCAAATCAAACCCTCTCCAAGCTCACCTTTCCTACAGGGTCTGTGTTCCCACCCAAAATGCATTATACAAGACTTGTACGTGTGGCTATGACTGGGGGTCAACCTCATCCATACAAATAATATCTTCTTCTCTTTTGTCCCATTCCAGGGCTGGGAATGAAACCACAGAACTTCTAGACACAGAGTTGGTGGTGCAGGGCTCACCAGCTCACAGGGCTCGAGGTTTGGGAGTCACCTGGGAAGCACAGCACGTACCCTCAGCCCTGCTGCAGAATTTCTAAGTGATCTGGAATTAACTGTTCTCCTGCAAGTAACTCACTAACAGACGTGATTAGCAATTAAGAAAAACATTATTATCTGTCACATGGGAATGAGGAAATATTCACTGCAAACCTGTGCGTGACAGCAGTAGGAGAAGGGTCCAGGAAGGCTAAGAAAATATCAGTGAGACAGTGTCATGGCAAAGGTTATCATGGGCAAAGTCATAATGATGGGAGGAGAAGCCAACAAGTTGATCCATGAAGGGTGGGAATGAACAACAGTGCCACAGCAGAGTGTGCACCATGTTGCACTGACAGGAGAAAGTAATTTATCACTAAATATGGGAAAAAGTTCTTCTGAAAGATCCAAGAAATCTAAATAAACCAGGTTTAGTTAGGACATAGCCCCTGTGAGCCATGAACTTACAGTGGCACCGATGGGATTTTGTCCATTCCTTTTGGTCATGCTTCTCTATTTATTTAACATTAACCAATTTATTCAAGTGTAAGCTAAGAACCAGTGGATTATCATAAATATTTATTGAATTTTAACAAATCTGTAGGATCTGTATGTATATTAATCTTCATTATAAGTGCTGCCGCTTGCCACTTAACCTACAGAAGCTCTCTTCCAAATTTATTATATTAAATACATATTTGAGATGACTAATTTACAGCATTAGTAGAATACATTTGTGTCACTTTCCATATTTCTTGGTTTTGCCAGCTCCTAATTCCTGAGAATCCCGCAGAAACCAGCCAACAAGCCCCAAAACTAGAAGCGAAATGAATATTTTGAGAAGTTCACTGACCACTTTGTAAACCAGGAGTCCTGAGAGAAACAAACCCCAGACCTGTGAAGGGCAATGCTAAAGCCAAAGGCCTCTTTGGAGGCTGAAGCAGAGAGCAAATGCCCCAACCTTCTCCTTCTGGGGGCATCAGGAGTCTGGGCCTTTCCCTCAGCCACATGTTTTGCTGCATGGATAGAAGTCAAAGTCCTTCTGTCTGCTATTCCTCCCATGAATGTGATTAAATTCGGCTTTCATGTTCAAAACTTAGTGAAATGTCCACAGACTGTGAATGCCCAATCCCCCTTCCTTTAGGAACCCATGCCAAGAAGCCTGAGGGTCATCATCTAAAACTCAATGCAGTCAATAAATGGCTCATTTTGATGCCAGTGGCACAGACCCAGATTTTCTAAGTCCAGCCTCTGAAAGCATCTGTGGGGTTTGCACGTATCTGATTTGGGGCTACAATTTCCCAAGCAAGTCCTGGATCTCTTGGATCTCTCCTTGATTTTTGTCCTGGAATTGAGTGTGTCCCATAGTGAGTGTGCAGTGAGGTGTGTGCCCACTCCATGGCAGGGGTGAGGTATGTTGTTCTGCAGTAATGGCATGGCAACTCCATTAGAAATAATGGCAATTATATTGTGACTCACCTTAACGCTACCAGTTTATATCCTAATGACTGTTCAGTTAATTCATTTTTATTGTCTGTGTCTTGGAATGGAGTTTTTGGAACGTGCTGCTAATGCATTGGAAATTAAGAATGTTCGTGGGCCCGTGGGGTGATCTGTACCCAGCTGCATATTTGTGTTCCTAAAGCAAAGAGGCTGTGAAATCAAAAGGGATTTAGTCGAGGAATAGGAAGTGCAGCCCTGCCACGAGTCCATCAGGGATGTCACCCTTGTTGGGAGGCAGTGGGAAGTGCAAACAAGTTCCTGCGGCACAGAGCTCCCCGGGAAACTCAAGTAGGTGTCACTGGATGCAGGAAAAGTGGAGCAGCAGCTGAATCATTGCCTGTTTTCTAGGGAAGATGTCCGGGACACACACTGGCAGCTGCACCAAGAAAAACTGCCTGGGTCTGCCCAAAATGCAGCCCCAGCCTAATATTTTCTTCATTAACCTTTGTGCTAATGAGAGATAACGACCAGAGTCTTGGCTGAGGCTGGAGCTGGAGCTTTCCCTCCTGCTACTTTGTTTACGAGGAAAGGGCTCCTTTTGTCTGGTGTCTTTGTGGCTCATTATGGCCGTAATTTATTTGGGGACAGTGTTTTTGTAATGTGCAAATTGCCTTCCTCCAGGGAGGACCCGGCTGCGGAGCGGAGTCGTCACCTCTCCGGTTCGCAGCTCTCCAGCCACCCAGACGGATCACCGCAGGTATTTTTAGAAGGTCATTCCGAAGCAGCAATTTCATCTAGTGATTTTATCTCCTGCCTTTTAGCAAATATTGTTGGTTTGTTGGGGTTTTTTTTTCCCTCCCTGCTGTTTTAGATGGTGACAGGTTTTAATGTCAACTTCAAATTACCCCATATTTCTCAGCCCAGTTCCTGCGCCAGGACCTCTGCTGACACACAGAGTCACGCTACTTGTCATTCTCAGCAGAGGGACCAAGACCGTGTGAGCCTGGATGAATAAATTTCTTCCTTCCCTTTTAGAGGTGGTCCCTCGAGACCATTTTCTCAGGCAGAGGGATTTTCCACTCTGCAGGACAAACAGTGCCATTCATAGAAAAAATATGTTAATGGAAGCGAGCTTCATGCCAGGATCTCTCTGCGTGTGTATCAGGCTCAGCAGCGATGACAGTGCAGCTCCTGCAACAGGCTGCACCAGCTAGCCAGGCTTGGGAGTTGCTAAAGGAGAAAGGCTGGATTACTGTGCTCCCTAACAAATAACCCAACAGTTTTCTTCCTATTTCAATCAGGACATTTTTTTTCCCCCCCGTGTTTCTTTAATTGTGGGCGCCAAATTTACGAGAGCAAGTTTACTCAAAAGACTTCCCAATAAAACCATCTTGATTTTAAAGAACTACCCCATTTAATAAGAGCTATTTTAAGGTAGGTCAAACCCATGGCCCAAAAACCCTTGTCAGTGTCCCTTTGCTATATTTCAGTAGCCAGCAAAGGGTTTGATGTACAGACATACACCTTATAAAAGAGTAACCTGGGTTGTGGCAGCTGATAATCTCATTTTGGTGAAGGACTTCTTTCATGTTGCCTTTAGCTGGAGGCTGAGGTCTCCAGCAGGACTTGGAGGCAGCAGCAGGTTGCCAAGCCCAGCAGCCACATCTCAAGGGACAGGAGAATGTAGCCATACATTTGAAATTCCTGCAGAGAGAGTCAACCAGTCACCCATGTCAGAGGATTAATTCTCCTTTTATTGGTGAAAACAGCTCCTGGAGATAGTCACAGGCAACTCAGGTAAGAGTTGGGATCATTTTTTTCTGCCAAAGAAACCCAGGCAGGTGAAACCCCCTTCCCCTGCAGCACAGTCCATCCAGGATGGGGTGGTGCTGGTGCTGTAGGTGGCCAAGTGGGAATGAGCTCCTGATGGAAAACCCACTCCTGCTGCTCCTGCCACCCATCTCCCTTCCCAGCACCACCATGAGCAATGTATCTTGACACTGTGTTCCCCGTGCAAGAAGGTGCCCAGATGGAGGCAGGGAGGACTGGAGGACATTGTTTGTCCTCCTAGAAGTCTTGAAGTCGACAGGTAGCACTCCTAGGAGTGACAGCTCTTTGCTCAGAGCAGGGCCCTGCACCACCATGAAGTGATTTTCATGCCAGTAATGTGACATGTACCTCAGTCCTGGAGCCTTTTCCAGTCCTTGGAGCACTATTAATGTGGAATTTTGTCCAACATGTCCTGGAGGTATTAGTTACATTTACTGGTCTGCCAAATAGCTATTTCTTTCTGGTTTGGCAGGAAGCATCTCATTCAGGAGGGAGATAATTGCCTGGCTCAATAGCTGATCTGTTTTCTACCCAGTGATGGTTTCCCTTTTTGAAAATTGATGATCGATCAGTTATGTTAAGGATCACCAGATGTAGTATTTACCACATATTATGTTTATTCCAGTGTGGGAGGAATGCATTAGGCTTCATATCATTCAAAGGGGATATTTCTGATGTAAAACTGTGCTGCATTAATGAGACTACCCATCAAGATGGATGGGTCAAATTAAAGTAGAACAAATTGCAGACTCCTACTTAAAAGTCACACAGGAACCTCCAGCCTACATTATTTGTAAAATTCAAATTGAGCCCATTTTTGGCTCAGATATGTTTACATTCATATTGAAAAATATATTAAACTGTATTTAATTATATCCATGAGAAAGGTTGTATAATTTTTTTTTCTTGATGCCACCCAAGATAACTGAACCTCGAGTTCAGGACTTTAAGATAGTACCGTAATTCAAATACTGATATTATCTCTGCAAGATAGTTCTGGGCACAGAAGCAAAGCCTTTCCTCTTTTCTGAAGGAATCACAATGATTTAGGAATCATTTCACCTTCCTTTGTTACATTTCAAGCTTTACATTAAATTTAATAAGTCTGTCATACTGTACAGACAAAAGGATGTTCAGCTTCTGCTGTAATTAAAGAAAATCACTGCAATGGATAACATCAACCCAGCAGATTCCAATGATCTTGCTTCCAGCACTCCAAACTCTGCTGCTCTTTGCATACTGAACTAAAACAGCACCAGTCTCCAGGCTGCTGCTCTCAGGGTTCATCTCTCCCAAATCCAGCTTCTGAAGACGGGCACTAAATCAGTCAGAGCCTCACTGTAGGATAATTTGTCCCATGCCAGCTTAGCCACCCGTGTTCAGCCTGTTAATATCTCCTGCACTAGCTCTGGGAGCAAACTGGGCAGGAGGCTGGCAGTGTGTCTCCAGCAACACCAGAACCACCACTTTGATGTGTCCCAAGGAAATCCCACAGGAGAATAACGCTCATGGTGCTCCCATTAGCATCCCTGGCCAGTATCCAGAATTTCTTCTGGACTTTCAAACCTAAATCAGCTTGCTAGACCAGAGCCACTCCTGCCTACAACCACCACCACCTGGTCAGAGCATCTCCCTGCAGATGTGGAGGAAATCCTTCCAGTGCCATATTCAATAAATGTAAATAGGCAGTGGAGCTCCCCTTTAAGATTTTATTCCTTTCTCTCCCTTAGACGAGTTACCTGTGGAAAAAATCACCTATAGTTAAAGTTAGTTAATTGGAAACCGTGAATATTTTATTGTCCTTTGTGGGAGAAAGGAATTAGAGAAATGGATTTGGCCTTGATTTTTTCATTTGAACTTCTCTGCTTGAGCTGCACTTTTCTATTACCTCTGCACCTCTGCCTTCGTTATGTTATTAAAAGAAAAGTAATTTATGATTGCCAGTCTTGCAGCCTCCAATTATTTCTGGCTGTGCATCACAATTATTAACTTGAGTATACACCCTCTTCCTAACAGGATAAAAGACTTTCAACCTCTTCTGGGTGAGTTACTCATAGGTAGCCATGCATTCATCCTTGCAGGCCACAGCCTCCAACCAATAATCACACTTTTCCAGTTTGATAAGTTGTTTAAACTTTGGTGCAAGCCAAAGATTGGATTTACAGCGAAGATGAAACACAGTCACAGGTTACTTGAGGCCTGGGTTTAGCACCTGGGTGTCCTAAAGCATCTTGCACTGTTCATGGTCTCCTTCAAGAGTAGGCAATAAAGCACCACTCAGCAACAACCAGAATATCAACACATCACTGCTGTTCTCTTTCTTTTCCCTTGGTTGCACTGGTTTTCCATTTACTTCTGGTGGGTAATGAAGACATCTGTTCTCATCCCAATAGCTCTCTGCAACTTGCTTCCTGGGAAATGGAATAGCAGCATTTCAGCAATTTTGATCAACTGAGAAAATACTGCCCTGTATTTATGGAGGTCAGGACAGTCATTATATTCAGGACGTTTCTGTGAAAAGTCTCAAGAAATGGGTGATGAATGGAAAAATCAGATTTCTGAAACAAGTTTGGACACCCCAGAGATGTTTTACAGATAGATCTCAAGCAGAAATGCCCTGGCCAGGTTTAGTGCTCATGAGAAGCAACAAAAATCAAAAAAAGGCTGAGAAATCTCCCACCTTTCACAGCAGAAACCCCAGAGCCACTGGGGAAACTCATTTTGTGTCAGTGAGTGTGCATTCCCCAGCTCCCATGGCCCCCAGCCCCTCCACTGACTCGTGTTGGAGTAAAAGCCTGGGAAGTGCTCTGCTGAATTCCAGGTTTCATCTGTATCAATCATTTTCCCATGTACCAGTACAAAAAATATGCTCCCTGGCCCAAATACAGCAATCTAAGTGCTGCATGCCAAACCACACATCTCCCTGAGTGAAGCCAGGCTAGACTGCTTTTTGGGTCCAATCTCTCACTTCTCTGTAACAAGACCATTTGTCTATAAAGCACCTCATTTTTATCATCTTTAAGATAGCCTTGATGGTAGGTGTAACTCCATGCAAAGCAAGGAGGGGGGGAAACCCTTTAAGCATTTTGCATTTATAGTTATATGCAGCTTTATTGCGTAGTCAGTAAAAATCCCTGCTGATTATGTCATTGCTGAGGCAATCAGGTGCCAAAAATATTTTTTTTTATTTCATCCGAGCAATAATCATTTTCTGCCTGAACAGTAGACCCAGTTATTGTTTCTTCCCTTATGTTTTCATTAATTAGAAGGAAGTGGAGAGGTAACAAACGACTCCCTGGACGCTGAAGTGTACATTTTTCACTGTCAGGTTATAAGAGGCAATGGGCAAAGACAATATATCCTGTCAGATGTGAGAGTACTTATTGTCAGCAGGGCTTGTAAAAATAGAAAGTGAGGTAGCTTTTCTGGATGGAGTTGAGGCTATCTATGGATGGGGTTTAATCTGACTAATTATAACTAAAGACTTTGGCAAATAGCATCATGTAGCTGCAAGAATACTGGACAGTGCTTTTTTTTTCCTTATCAAGTCCGCGTGAATGTTAATGTGTGTAAGTGTAAAATCGACTTCTATTAAATCTTCTAAATTGCCAAGCACTCCTTCACCCTCAGTGCCTCACTCCTTCAGAGCAGTGCTGTGGAGTTACTGGTAAAAGTACTAAAACTCTTTGAAACAGCCATATATCTTCTGTTTTACAGGAAGTGCTTCAAGTGAAGGGGAAAAAAAAAAAAAAAAAAAAAAAAAAAAAAAAGAATGCTTTCCAAGGAGCAGGGAGGAGAAAGGAGTTTCATCTCCAGCGGAACACCTGGCCAGGCTCCATTTTATTGACCAGCTGCCTGATCCCCACCACAAGGAAGGCAGCCTGGCTGGTGCAGATGATATTCCCTGCTGCAGAGGCACTGAGGAGCAAATACTGGGGCCCATTCCTTGGTGTGGGCATCTCAGGGGGCTCAAGCAGCTTCTTCTGACTCTCACTTGCCAAGACACAGCCCCTGAAGGGTGCAGGAGCCCAAGACAGCCAAGACACCTCAGCCTGACTCCCAGATAATTGGGGGTTCATGGAGAGCCTTTGCTGCTGGAATGAGGAGTCAGGGGATTCATGGAGACGAGTGTTGGGTGGACTGAGGACTACATGGATGGGAGCACTGCCCTGTGCACCCTGAGCATCACCCCAGCCCCTGTGACCCCTGCCTCAGGGCCACCCCACCACTTCTCCAAGGCCCTCTCCAAGGTGAGCTACTGCAGAATATGAAAACAGGAAAGAAAAACCAAGCTGAAGCTTTTCTGGCATGCAAATGATAAATTAAGCTCTGCTTTTTTTCTGAGCTGGTGAATCTCATCTTAATTGCATCAAGCTGCTTGAGATTCCCAGATGCACAAACTCTGCGGCCATAACCATTCCCACCTTTCTTAATCCAAATGCTTTGCTAGCACCACCAGTCACCCTTTGCTTTGGTGAGGTCTGAGCAGCCTGATAGAGCCAGGGACAGGCTGTTGTGGTTGGTGTGAGCTTTCTCATGCTCTTCTCAGAGCACTGTGAGAGGGACCCTCTGCAGGACCACCCCAGTGTCCAACACCCCACAGCCCCCAGTCACAGAGGACTCCTCTCCTGTACAGACATCCAATCTAACGAGCTGATCATTAGCAATGCAAAGCACTGAGCCACAAACCAGCTCCAGGCCTGAGGAGAGGAGGCAGGAGAGGAAACCTGCCATGCATGACAGATGTGAGCTGCACCACTTAGTGCACACATGGCAAGGAGCACTGCCAAGGGTGGGGAATGGAATAGAATAGAATAGAATAGAATAGAATAGAATAGAATAGAATAGAATAGAATATATATACTTATTGTGTATCAAGCTGTGCTTTGCAGGTTAACAGCTTTACACATATGTGCCCATTTTTAACACACCCTATTTTCTGTTCTAAGACATAGCCATGAAATCCATTCTGTACGTGCAAGGAAAAGGTTGATGCTTAGGCAGATGAAACAAACCTCACTTCATTTTATCCTGATGATTCATTTTGCCTGTCTGAGATGGATCTGAAATTTTTTCTTAGTTTTCTAATTAATAGAGGGTTACTGTCTTAGTACCAATGTTAATATGTAGGAAACAGCAACCAAGTTACAGCTGAGGTGCTCACTGGTTTAATTTGACTTTTTCTCAGTGGCTTCAGTGAGATTAGAGACTAACCCAGCCAAAATCTGGCCCAGCTCTCTTGGCAGTGTCTGTCCATAAATGCTATGGTAATATTTCCAGTGTATAGCTGTGGGTATTTCACAGTTTCACATTCCAGAACAACTATGATGACTGCTGAGAGCTTTTGCTTGATGACATTGCTGCTGCTTGGATGGCTTTTGGGGATGTGTGTATTCAAAAAAAAAAAAAGAGAGAGAGTAGAAAGAAAATTAAAATTTATCTGAATTGAATGAAGATTTTATCTTTCATTCTGCCTAATCCTAAATGTGAAAGGTCACCAAGGACAGTGCTATGAAAAAGGAAAGGCTGTGGGGTTGATATAGAGGAGACCACCAGTAAATCTCAGCAGTTTTACATGAGGCTGCAGCTCCAGCATGGGGAATTAGGTGACACCAGCCTGAGGGGAGGGCCATCACCCCTGATGGCCAGGGAAGCCTGAGCTTTGTCCTGGTGCAGCCTGAGCCTGGGAATGGAGGCTGTGCTTGGGTCCTCCTGCACAGGATCCTGCTTCCCCTTTAGAGCTTCTCTTTGCCACCATCAGGGCAGCCTGGCATGATCAGAAATACCTCTCCATTCCCAATACTGTGCTAAAATCAGTGAGAGGGACCTGTCCTTGCTGCTATATCATAAACCACATCTATAAAATGAAGAAAGAAGAGAGAGAATAAAAGGCGGAAAGTGGCTTTGTGTGCAGTCGAGCCTTTTGCCCGCCTGAGAAATAGTCTTGGAGCTGCCTTTGCACCGTGTGTGATGGGTTTGGAAATGAAGGATGAGGACTGAGCAAACCTGTGGCCATCAGAGTGCTCCTCGCCCAAGGACATCCCTCCTCAAGCCCACGCACGCTGCTGGCAGCTGCCAATCACTGTGAGGAAGATGTTTTACGGCCTCAAAAATATGAAGTCCCCTGCGACACTCTGCAGGTTTTATTCCCCCTGCCTGTTAAACACAATGGACATTGAGGGCCTTTCCCAGTGCATGCTCAGCATTGCAGCTCCCAGAGCCAGCACTGCCCGCAGTAATAAAAGGTGATTGCTTCCAAAACTGAATATCCCCTTCCTTTGGGTCATTCTTTTAATTGACTTCATTAATAAAGGAAAGGCCCTGTTTAAACATAACTTCATCTTGCTGGCAGAATATAAGCAGATGTCATAAAGAAAACAACACACACTGTTTTGAACTCAAAACTTTAATACTAAATTCCATTAACTAATAACATAAAAACACCAACCATCTGGCTTTTTGGTGGGAGGACTCTAATTCCATTAGGACTTTAATAAATGTACTGCACTGTAGAGACATTTTGCTCTGATAGCCTGGGCAAAAATGAGGAGCGTTTACAAGATTAGTTTACACAGCAGCCCCGGGATCTCTCTCTTGGAAAAGCTTTAGATGGAGCCAAGGGGACATCACTGAAGGACAGAGATGATGTAAAAAGTACCTGCACTGGGGGGTGTATTTGGGGCTCTCAGGTGCCCTTGGGTGCAATGCTCTCTCATGTGGATGTGCTGCAGGGGAAAGAGCTGGTGGCTCTGGCACTAGTGGGGCATCCAGGCTTTCAGTGGAGTCAGCAGCAAAGATGCAGGAAAGGAGTGGATTGCTCCAAATCCTGACATTTTTGACTCTCTGGGGTGGCCACTGTCATACCCAGCACAAAGCCTTGGCCCTGCCACAGTGGCTTTCTTGTGCATCACTCTGCTAGCCTTCTGTGTCTGCCCTCCTGATGCACCTCAAACCCTCCTGCCCCGCACAGATCACAGCATCAGACAATGCTTGGGTTGGAAGGGACCTTAATGCTCATCTCATTCCACCCCCTGCCACAGGCAAGGACACCCTGCACTAGACCAGGTTGCTCCAAACCCCATCCAACCTGGCTTTGAACACTTCCAGCGATGGGGCAGCCACAGTTTCTCTGGGGACCCTGTGCCAGGGCCTCACCACCCTCACAGGGAAGAATTCCTTCCTCAAATTCAATCCAACCCTGCCCTCTGTCAGTTTGAGGCCATTCCCCCTTGTCCTATCCCTCCATGCCCTTGTAGAAAGTCCCTCTCTAGCTGTCTTGGAGCCCCTTGATGTTCTGGAAGGTGCCATCCCACCTTCTGATCTGAGGCAACCCATGCCAGCTCCCTGTCATTTATCCTTGTGCCCACATGAGTCACTTTTTCCCTTTAGGAAAAGGAAGCACAGCAAACGTCACATTGATTGTAGGAAAGGCGGAGCCTGAAACACACCCAGTCACCAGCAAACTGAATTTCTGAGCTGTGTAATCACTAGCAGCATTCATTTCCCTGCTGCACTGGCAGGACAGAGGAGGCAGAGTCCCGTTTTGCTCTTAGGGTGTTATTAAGGTGAATTAATCTGAGTATGCTGTGAGACATAAGGGCAACTCTGTGTCCTTCAGTGGGGTTGATCAACAAGCCCTGACTAATGCAACGTGCTGGTTCCTGGCATGCTGAACTTCCCTGGATGAGTACCAAATGGGAATCAGTGAGGGTAAAACCTGACAGCATTATTTTTCACTGAGATTAACATGTGACACAGAATTATAGGTCTTCCTCCACGTCAGTTTTGTTTTCCCTGGCTCTATTTTCTTTCAACACATTCAGAGCAGATCCTCACCTCTCCTTGTAGCCCAGTTCATGCCACAGTAAGAAGGAGTAAGCAAACAAGGCTAAGAACATTGATATATATTATAAATAATTTTTAAACAGAATTCATTACGTTTGGGTTATTTTGAATAAATTCCAAACTGGTCTTAATGTCACTTGACCCTCGTGGCCATCTTGTCAGGGTAATTACTGGAGCTTTTTTTTAAAAGCATCCTGTGCCCAGAAATATTTGTGAGTAAAAGTGCATTTCCATGTCTGTATCTTCGGAACACAAAGTCGATTTGCAAGGAGTTGCAGTGTCAGACGAAGCTTTTAAAAAGTTGGCTGCCTTCCAGATTTTAATTTACATGATCATTAATACTGACTTACTCCAAATATATCAATCAGTTTAAAAAACACCATGTCTCACTCCTTGTTCAGGGAAGAATCCTTAACCAGGTGAATGCTTGAGCATTTGCTTAGCTTTAAGCAAGTGCTTAAGTCATATTGAATGGCTCAGTGTTAAGCATATTTCCCACTGAGAGAGAGCTGGAATTAAGTCTTCAAAATGCAGCATCCAGATGTGGTGTGAGAATAGATTCACTGGGAAACCCCTGCAAGGGGGATGGGTGATGGTCTGCACCCCACAGCCCCCAAAACCTGAGTCTAAGCCATCCTGGGGCAAAGGTGAAGTTTTCCAGGAGCCTGTTTGCATTGAGACACGCTGCTACAACCGAGCAGATGTAGCTCTTTCCATTAATGCTCCTTATTATCAGCTGAAATAATATTTCGTCAGCTGCCAGCGCTTGCACAGCACGGCGTTACCGTCAGCCGGGAAACCCCGCAATCCCTTTAACCTGGCGAAGGATCAACCTGGGCTTTTTTCGGATACAGAAAGCTATAATAAAGCCATCCAGAAAATGACAGGTTACAGGGCTCTGTGATTTGGAAACTGCTTCTATTAAGTTGCCTTCTTGTCTGGTGGCGGCGGGAGGGATGGTGATAGTGGGCCCCAGCCGAGCCCTCGAACGCGCTGCTGCAAGAGCGGCTAATGCCATCCTTGTACCCCTGGCTGTTAGTGTCATTTCTCTGTAATACACTGCAAAATAAACACCCTTTGGGTTTTCTACCTAAATCCGCCACACAAAAGGGGAGTTGACTTGAATTGCCCAGCTGAATCATTAGAAAATGAATGCTTTGGGGGAGGAAAAAAAAAAAAGAAAAGAATTACGTTAGTGATCCCCCAGCTTGCCTTTGTGTCTTTTCTCTTTCAGAAATCTCTCATGTTGCTGCTCTCTGCATTTTTCTCACAGTATTGATACATGAAATAAAGCATAAATAACCTCCCTTTCTATTCTTAAGCCTTCGATCCCAGATCACCCTGAGCCTCTTGCCGATAAGACCATTTTCAGCATCCGCTGGCCTGGAAGTAGCCAGCGACGGTCAATGAGCTTAGGAAATTTGTCCTGTCACCATCCGGGATGTGCTGTCATCCCATCAGGCACCTCTTTGGTCTTCTTCCAGGTGTACTGTGGGAATTTGTTTATCCACAGATGAGCAGTCACGGGATGTGCTCAACATTTTTGGGGCGTTTCAAGGGTGTGGGCCATGCTGACACGCTGCCGGTGGGTTTCAGGACAGGGGCTGCCTTGCTCTGCTCTGGTGATGGGTGCATTTTGGTGAACAGACTTAAATTAACCCAGAACTGCCCACATAAACAGCTGGTTTTACATTAATTGCACTTTACACACAAAGGTTTCCATTTGCAGCAAGGTCGCTGCTAAGGGTGTAAAACTGATGATATATGGAAGAGGAAAAGGGGATTACTTGGTCCAAGCCCATCCTGATTTTACTGCTGTCCACCCTTTTTGGTGTTTATGTGGAGCTTCCAGAGATGCTGTTAGCTCTCCCAGTGAGGTGATTGCAGAATGATTGCTTTTCAAGGTCAACAATTTAAGTTTTACCACCCTTTCTCCAAAAGGACAAAAGAACAGCAGCAGGTACGCAGAGATGCATAGATTAAGCAACATGATCAGCTGTTAATTAAAGTCCTTTAGGAGGAGGAAGAAATGACTTAACCCTTCCCATCACTGTGTGAAGCCTCTTATTAGGGGCAGCGTGAAATTTTCCTTGCTTGCCTGTCAAAACATTCTATTCCTGTGCAGCCTCCATCACTGTCTTGAGTGCTTTGCTCCTCAGTTTTCGCTAGAAGTTATCAGACAGAAACTTCATTTTTACTCAATATTTCCTGACCAGTTCAGTGTGTAATTGGTTCTCCTCTTCCATTTTGGTGACTGAACAACTACCATTACGTATTATATATGTATTTGGGGGATGGGGTGTTATATTTATTTTATATATTTTAAAAAATATTTTATATATCCTCCCTGTAAAGCCCACAGGAAACTCATGTCATGGGCTGTGTTCAATGGCACTGAGAAACCAGTTCAAACCACTGTGATTTATGTGCTGTTTTAACTAACATCGGGGCAGTAAATTAATTCTGCAAGGGTCCTGTTCAAAATAACATTGATTCTGATTTTCTTGAAAATCATCCATTAGCCAAGAATTACTACCAGTGTTAGTGGAAATGCTGTAGTGTCATTAATTGGAATTAATGGATGGGTAGTTTTTATAGGAGATTTGAATGAAGGCAATATTCCTTTCAAAAACCATTTTATTAGAAATTTGCTTCCCAGCTGTAAAAGGCAATGCCACAACAAGCCATTCCACAATGCTTTATCCATGGCTTGATGTGTTTTTAATTAAGGGAAAGCAAAGCAGTTTGAAGGGTTTTTATTAAAAAAAATAGCCATAAAACAGATAGTTATTTATTTACTGCATAATGGGTAACTCAGACCAAGAGAGGCTGGGAAGGGTCACAGCAACACTGTCCCTTTTTATTTACTGAATCCTGAATGGTTCTTCTGGGTGTTTGAAAGGACTGCAGGTAATTATTGGTGCATTGTAAATTGTTCCATTCACACACTTCTCAGGAGTAAAAAAAAAAAAAAAAAAGAATAATCTGCTCTAGCTCTGTCCTAAGAACAGCTTATAACCCTGGAGGGTTAATACTGGGACTGCTGGAATAGCCCCAGTCCTGGCTGAACTGGGTCAAGCCCAGCTGAGAATGACCCATTTTCTGCCCTTTCCAATGTGGGCATAAAACGGGAGAAGAGACAAACTGGTGATGCTCCACTGAAGCCAGAGGAGCTCTCCTGATCCACGGTGTGTGAAGATCTTTTGCTCTGCCCTTCTCATCTCTTGGGGATACAAGAAGCTCTTTTATACACTTCTTCCATGGCATTTGAAGCTTTTTACCAAGGCAGGGTGAGTTGGTGTTCTCTCTTTATGCTGAGAAGGCAGACGTGGAGGAGGTTAAAGGTTTGCTTTAGACCACAGAGCAGGAGCTCACCAAGCTTGTTATAAAATATCACCCTCCCACCAAGAGAATATGTGAAGGTTTCCTACAGCACTTACTTTAGCTTTTAAACAAAACCAGATTTTTTTTTTTAACTGTTTCAGTGCTACCAGCACACAGCCACTTGCTGTCTTTTCTTGCCTCTCCTTCCACCTGGAGCTTATTGATCTGGTTGCATTTCCCCTGAAAAAAAACCCTCCAGTGGTGCAGCATCAGCATCCTGTGCCCAACTATGGCAGCAGGAAGGCACATGTGCTTTGTGTGACCTGTGTGCAAGGATGCTGCTCCTTTTAAATGTGTGTTTGAAACAGCAAAGCCTGAGGCGAGTGCGTGTGCCAGGGTCTCACAGAACCACAGGGTTTAGGCAGAGGAAAGGACAGCCTGTGTTAAGCCATGCCTACATAACCAGGGGGATTGCACTTTAAAGCAGTTAAAGGCAGTGGTTTGCTCATTGTTCTGGCGGGTGGCTCATGCAAACACTCTCCTCGAGTCCCTGACCTGCCCTGGCCTGCAGAGCTCACCTGGAGCAGCAGTCCCCAGGCTCCTGCCCGCGGGAGCGGCTGCGCTGCATCAGCGCTGGCAGAAACCCTTGGCAGTCACACTCAAGGACACTCACACAGCCCAGCCCGCTTGCGAATGATCTTATTCCCTTTCCCTTCCCACATCGCTCCAGTGCTGCTCTCCAAACAATCTCATTCTCCCCTAAACCCGCACACAACGTTTTAGCAAACAGCAAGGGGCACATGAGAGCCTTCATCTCGCAGAAACTTTCCCGTTCTGGTGTTAGAAACAGGGGCTGGGGCCCTTTTCTGCTACCTCAGGGCTCCACACACAGGAGGGATGCAAGAGGCACCAGTGACTGTCCCTGGATGGTGGGGTGGGCACGGGGTGCCTGGGGGCTGGGGTGGGCACAGCGAGCTGAGGAGCCCCTGCCTGCTCCTCCCCTGTGCCACCAACCCTGACCCTTCACACCACAGCTGGGCAGGTCTCAGAAAGCCAAGGGGAAGCACCACAGGAATAAAATGGGGTTGTATGATCAGAATCCTAATTAAGGGCAAAATATTGGAAATATGCCATATTAGAAACGCTATTACGATTAATAGTGACAATACCACTCTTGGGAAATAGGCAAATTTACACAGTAGCTATACATAAAATTTACTTTAGCATATTCCCCTCTCTACCTTGTTTGCACACTGTGATAACAAATTGCTTGTATACTGTATGGTGGTATTTTTTAAAATATTTAAATATTTGAGCCAGCAATTCATTTTATGAGGAGAGAAAAGCATGTGGAGGTCTTGGAGCTGCAGAGCCAAGTAAGTGATGGGTTGTGATATATTTAGCAAGTGATAAGGTGAAAAACACCAAAAAACAACCCCAAGTATATTGGACAAGAAGGTAAACACGGTAAGAAAGAGCTTAGTTTGGGATTTCCCTAGCAAGAAAGAAGAGTTATTCTGCAGGTAAGATATGAATCTGTCAATCACGGTACCATGTTTGCAAAGTTACTTTATCCTTCAGTTCTTTATTTTCTTACTAAAAAATATTTTAAAAGGAGGTCATCAGTGAAGCCTTTGTATGGTATTTCCACGTCCACTAATGAAAATATTTTTTGGTGGTAAAAATGACAAAATTATTTACTGTTGCTAGCTCTTCATGTCAGTTGACTGCATCATCACCCTGTCAGACAGAACATTTATGAGATACATCTATGCACAGATATATACGTTTACACACCTATGCAACATATGCCAGGCATATATTCCTATCTCCCACTTGCTCCTCTCCACAGGTACCCTTAGGTTCAGGGAGGAAGGTGCTGTGGAGGATGACACTCGGTCATCATTAGTATGGGATAGCTGTGGATCTCTCTCCTTCGTGGGTAATTAAAAGCTGCTCTGTGCTCAGAGCTGCAGGAGCCAGGAGAGATTCTCATTGTCATGCATTCCTGAAGCACACTTCGAGCTGGAGGGCAGCGAGCAGCCCTCATCCCATCCCACACCATCCCAGGATGTGCCAGGAAGGATATTCATCTCCACTCTGGGATGAGCTGCTGGGCTGGGTTTGCCACTGTGCTGCCCTGGAAGGGTTGTGGGAACCCTCAGCTCCAGATCCTGCTCCAGACTGGTGCTGGGGTAACTGGTTTTCTTCCAACTGCTGATATCAGTTGAGAAAGAAAAGGAAAAATGGGTTTCTCCTTGCACAGAAAAAGAAGTCAAAGAAGAAAAGAGCACACTGGAAGCTGTGCCATGGTGTAGGCAACAGGCAAACAGGGTGCCCCAGGATTAGAGCCAGGATGAGGCTTCGTTCCATGGAACCAGCTTCATGGGTGAAGTTGATCTCACCTGGGAAGGAGATAACATGGGTTCTAGACCATCTGAAAGAGTAAAAACCTTCTCTGTTTCATCCCAGGGTCCTGGAGAGGCAGTGGTTTGTTGCTGGCACATTCCAGGGCTATTCCACACAAACCTTTTTCCAATCCCACCTGAGGGGCAGGCCCAGTAGTCATGACGCTGCATTCACACCCCGAGCAATTACTCACACCACAATTGATTTCCCCTTGGGTTGTTAGGGGACATCCTGCTACCAAAACACAGCCAAAAATGCAGCAGTACTAATCCTGATTGGAAATGCAGGACAGATCCCCAGCTGGTGAGAGCTGTCAGAGCTCCCTGAAGCCTGCAAAGGTTTTATCATTTGGATCAACTACAGATTGCCCCAAAGGCTTTAAAACCAACAATTCTCAACACCGACACAATGCCTATAACTGATCACTCTTAAGACACCCACCTTCTTATTTAATAAAGCCTTTCAAGTCGCTTTGTGTTTTATTCATAGGAGCTGTAAAAAATCCAGGAACCCGGTATAAAGACTCATTTATTCTCTTCTACATAGCACTATAAATTTACACTGCATTTGCAAACTAAGAGCCCATATCTTAGGGCAAAGCAGAGCTCCAAAGTGAGAGCAGGAATGGCTTTCAAAAGGCCAATCTGTCCCAACTAGAGATTGTGTCGAGAGCTCAGATTTACAGCCACAAACGCTGAAAATGAGAAATTAGATATAGAATTTAGTTAGATTGTTAGAACTGCCTTGGCTATTTAAAATAAAACTAACACCAGTTTTACCAGTTTGCAAATGCAGAGCATTGATCCCTCTCAGTGTAGATATGCAGTGTGGGAAAATGGGGCTGGAAATGTGTTACATGGGGCAGAGACACTGAATGCCCAGTGCCATTGGGGTAAATCCCACTGTATGTTGTTTTGCAACCTGTGCATGATAGTGACACACAGGTCTAGCTAGTGGAGAAGGAGAGATGCTCTTCATGCTGTAAATACCATGAGGAGGCTTAAAACACTCTTCACCCTTCTAAGAGGTCTCTTTGTCCCCTCTCACTTCAAGTCACCAGAAAGGGTGACCCAGGAGCCACGTGCAGCAGCACTGGGCTCTCCAAACCGAGGCACCTTCAGCCCTGCTGTGCTCCCTCCTCTTCACCTCCCAAGCAGGCACTGGAGCTGTTTCCAGCTGGCCTGAGCTATGGAGCCACTGATACCTCAGTCCTGGCTGCCCTTTCTCTGCATCAACAACCTGCTGCACCCATGAAATTCCCCAGGCTCCGCTGCTCCCAGCTCTTGCCTCCAGCTCATTCAAGTAAGCCGCGAAATGGCACAAATCCAATGTGATCAAATGCTTCCTTAGTGTCAGTCTTTTCTTTCAAAGGACAGAAAGGAAAGGGTATGTGGTGGGATATTTATGAGCCTGTCAAGCTCGCTGCTCTCACCAGAAAGTGCTCTCAGGTTTCCTTCCTCGCCGGGGAAGGGACAGAGCAAGTGCTGGGGAAGGACAGCCGTGTTTGTGGGGGCTGAGCTGCCAACCATGAGGCATCTCCTCAATTGTCACAGGCATGCTGGCATCACGTAGAGTCACCCCAGCTGAAAGCCTGGCCCCAGCACTGACGGGCTACAAATCTGGGAGGTTTTTGAGCAGAAGGTCTTGGGGACACAAGTGCTGCTCCTTCCCTCAGTTCAACCATGGCATCCAAGCAACTTTCTGCAGGACACAGGGAGACAGGTTTGAATATTGCCCTGCCAGTTTATTTTTCCCACTACCTTAGAGGACAAATGTGTTGTGGAATGCCTCCTATTGGCTTTAGTTTTGAGTATAAAGGAGCACATACAAGTGAGAAAACATGAGCGGGGACTGTGCTTTGTGCTCCGGTGGGAATGTGGCACAGTTTGTGTTGTACTGTGCCTCCTAACTCGCCCTTGCTTTAAACCAACATGCTTAAATCTGTTCAGAGTTGGGAAAACACTGTTTGCTTCTCATCTGTGTGCAGATAGTTTGCCGTGTTGCTCCTCTGCAGGAAAATGATAGAAGCAAATTATAAGTGGTGCCTCTAAAACTGAAGGGCAGATCCTCATCAGCTGCACATCGGCGCAATTCCTTTGATTTAAACACACGTTTATAACTGCTGAGGAGCCTCCAAAATGAGAGGACTGTAATTACAGCTGTATGATAATGCCTTCTGCCACATCAAGTTGAGGACTATTGACAGCCAGCAAAGACCTGAGAAACACTGATAAGAATGAACTGCAGGCTGGGTCCTCCAACGTGATTCCCCACGACCAGTGATTTATGAGCCCAAATTAGCTGCCTTGTCTTCAGGAGGAATTGGCCAAGGGTGGTTTTCATTGGAGCACCGTGCCAGGCAGGTGCCAATATCATACATGTTTCTGAGTGGTATCTGACCTGCCATTGATCTGTCGGGGTCACAGATGTCCTCTGAAAGATTTCCTTTAGGCTCAAGGAGAGCAGCATAATTTGCTACAGTGATGGTTGTCCTGTTCCTCATCTGAGGAAAAACAGCTACTCCTTTAGGGCCATTGCCAGGGGACATCAGAGCCTCCTCCTGACCCTTCTGACCCATCATCTGCTTTCCATACCCTCAGGGAAGGTGGAAGGAGTAGGTTTTTGAGCAATTATGCTGGGTTTTTTTTCCTAAGAGCTTGTAAGTGTGCTGATCTCTTGGCCAGCTAAGGTCTAGGACATGTTGATCTGACATTTCACAGGGAGAGGATCAGATCACTTCTCCTGTCCCTGCTGGGAGTTCACAGTTCCTCCCCTCAGGTTTGAAGCAATGTTGGGTCTCTCAGTCAATTATTGGGGCAGATAAGATCTTCTCAGACAACCAACTTAACACTTTAGTTTTAAAGAAGAGGAGGATGTCAAGAAATCTTTGATGAGTGGTGGCCTTGGACACTGAAATTTTCCTCTCTTTTCATCCAAAACCATCTGAAATGCTTGGCCTTGGTTTACCCCTCAAAGTTTTTCTTTTCCCCTCAGTTTTTAAGAAAAAGGGCAGTCAAGCCTTACTTCTTACAGGCCAGGGAAGTAATAGCTTGTCATTTGAAAAAGGTTTATGAGCTCTGATTAGTGACCCTTTCTTGTACATGTGCTTAGGGGGAAAGGGAGGAATTCACACAATGGCAGAGAAAAGGCTCACATTCATTTCAACAGAGCTGGCACTGTGCTGTTAAAGGGAAAACCCCAAAACAGATAAAAGAGACCCTAATCAGTTATTCAGTATGTGACCATGCTGAGAATATAGTCAGAAACACAAAGAGTAAAATTCCAAGATTTATTAATGCTATCATGCTTTCCCTAAAAGGATAATCGATGTACCCAAAGTCTCTGAATCAATATTTGTCCTTCTCAGGCAGGGTATGGTAAAGAAATATTCCCAAAAGCACTCACTTCTGAGATTCTGACTGTTGCATAACATTTCAGTCAACTGCAGAATGTCTCCAATAATGATGATAAATAAGTATAAAGCCTACAGTGGTCTGTCTTATAGAGGAAGTAAAATAGACACTTATGTGCTTGGTAACAAAAGTTCAGCCCCAAGTAGACCTGACCTCGTGATCTTTTAAATGTATGGCAAAGATTTTATCCACTAGATTTAGGTTAATAGCTCTGGGAATTTGCAGGTGTTAAATTAACCACAAGAGACAGTTTCCTAAGTGCAGCAGAAACACACTGAGCATGATAAGAAACAATAATTAAAAATTGAATTAGAGGTCTGTAGAGTTTAAGGAAAAATATGTGGCTTTGTTTGTACAAAAGTGGCACATCCTCAGGAAATGTGTGATGCTGTGTGATACCCCAGGGCAGTAGTTCAGGTAGAGCTCCATCATCTTCAGCAGAGACCTGGCCATGGCCCATCTGCCAAGGCAGAGACCTCCTTCACCCAGTCTGTGAAATCTGGACACCTCACAAGCCCCAGGGTATCCCTGGTGCTGCACTGGCAGCTCCCTTGGGCAGGGGACTGGGCTCTCCAAGCAGTATGGACTCCATCCCACTGTGCAATTTTGCTGCAGCTCTGGCAGAGCCAAAGCTTTAGCTCCTGCCTCCTTCCTCTGAGTCCTAATGCAGAGCAGGGCACACACCCAAATGCCTCTTAGCTATTTCCTTGCTGACCCATTGACCTGGTTTCTAGGTTCACTAAACACAGGAGTAATCAAACACTGTTTCATTTCAGGCACAAAACCTGAAGTATATGAAACCCTACAAATCATTATTCATTTCTTTTTCTCACCCACACACAGCCTTCTCATTTTCCAGGTGTGCCTCTTCCTGCAAGCATGCTCAGCATGAGAGATTATACATTTCTGCAAGTTTGGCCAAGATTTAGGCTTACAGATAGTGCCCAGTGCCATCAGCTGAGCTGGAGTTCTGCATAGGTAATTATTGCTTTAGCAGGGTGCTGAGAAAGGCTCCACAGAGATTTTCCTGCTCTTGGCTCTTTCAAAGCCATCAGACTCAGGCACTCTCAGGAGGCTGATCCAGGAGCCAGGGTGCTTGTTAGCAGTGAGGAGTGTGGGGCACAAATAGCCAGCTACAGGGAAGCAGGCCAGAATTTCTCCTCCTGATGGGCAGCAGCATCTCCCAGGGCTAGTTGTGGAAACACTCCTTTGAGGTGCTTAAAAATGCACTGGACAAAAGTGGGAAATGAATTGGTGGGATTGGTGCTTGGAGCTGCCAGGTCATTCATTCTCCAGTATCCATGATTCATGTGTCCCAGAATGTGACAGTCTCCCTGGCAATCACTTGGTAATGATATTAGAAGTTGCCTGGTTATTGAAGCCATAATTACTACATAATTTGCAGCTGTAAGATCTCATGATAATCCTCTCCCTTGCAGACAGGAAAAAATAACCTGTTATTTTATTTACCCTGTCAACATGTGGAACTTGCCTTACAGTGTAATTACATGGTCAGTAGTTACATGGCTCTCTGGTTGATAGTGTCCTGTAAACAAATAAAGACCCACAAATTCCACCTGTGGGGATTCAGGCACTCCATAAAAATGACAGGATTTTTAAAGCCTCCTCAGTGTGTGCAATACTGCACTGAGGAAACTGCATGCCCAGTTCTTGCCCTTTGCTCCTGGTGTTTGCCATGCAAACAGCTTCTCCCTGCAGCACCACCTGATCTACCTGCTCTGTACCTCAGGTGTTCAGTCAGTGTCACAGCATCTCCTTCAGACCCCAAATTTAGATCAGCATCCCTCTCTCTGACACATCTGTGCTACAGAATTGAATCACAGAACCATTTAGATTGGAAAAGACCCTTAAGGTCATCAAGTCCAGAATTTTGTGTTTGTGTTCACAGCTTCCTCCCCAGCAAGACAACAGCCTATTAGTTTATCTAATTTACTGATGGAGAAGGAAGCAGCTTCCTCATGGCCCCCAAGGACTCACAGGAGACTTGAGACAAGGACCTGGGTTTCTAGAAGCCAAATCCAACCTCTTGACCCCCCAAATCCAATCTTTTTCTCTGCTGGGATATTGCTTTTGGTGACTCGGCTCCCTGCTTTTGAAATCTGCTTTGTTGCACATTCTGGGAGTGTGCAGCGAGTGGCAGGGGGAAGGCTGGGATAAATCTGAGGAGCTTTCTTGCTTTGTTTATTTATATGACCTTAAAGATGATGTCTGTGCATAATGTTGAACATGACGGAGGGAAGCTGACAGGGCAGTAAGTTCTGGCTACCGCAGAGCAAAAACAAAATTACATAAAAATATCAATTGTAAAATTGCTCAAATCCATTAGCTTAATTAGCATCATTAATCAAGGCAAAACATTTGATACGTCATGTACTTTCACAAGAGATAAATGAGCTTTTGATGGAAGCCCAGCAGGTTGCCCTGCTCTTGGATGTGCCAGTGGCTGCCTGGACGTGGAGGTGAGGCTCAGCAGGCGTGGGGCACGCTGGCAGCTCGGAGCAAACGCCGTCCTCTGAGCGGGCTTCCAGCTCAGTCAGGGGCTGGCAGCACACTGAGCCAAACCTGGCCAGGGTTTCGTCTTGTCAGGCCCATCTGCAGGAGTGTAAAACTGCCTAATGGGCTGCACTCATGCAGCATCATCCCCTGGTTGATACTTGACTGGTTTTGAGGCAAGGTTAGCAAGGATACAGCAAGGATATCAGTAATTCCTGTAGCAATTACAATAATAAATCCAAGGACTGTGCTACACTGTTTTACTTGAGGAAGGGACGTTCACTGAGCTCTTGCTTTTGTTCAGGGTGATCTCTGGGGAGAGCAATATTGCTCTGTCTATAAACCCCTCCGAGGAGAAACACTAGAGAGATCTTGATAGCATGCAACAGTACATCTGCAGATTTCCAAGATCATATCTGTCTTGGAGGGCACTCAAGGCTCTCATCTTTCCTTTTCTCTCTGGGATCACACTGCTGTGGTCAATCAGGTCTCCTGTGTGCAGTTCAGGGCATTGGTGATTGCTGCATGACTTTCTTCCCTTTGCATCAGCACTCAGTGGTTGCTCATTCCCTCTCCCTGTGCCAGGGCACATAATTGAATCTTCTCTCCTGCTCCTTGTAACAAGACCCAGCTACAAAGGCTAAATGCTTTATTCCCAAGAAAAGCCTTAGAGATAAGATTCACCAGCTGTGGCAGCACGGTGCGGGTCTCAGTAAGAGAAATAAATGTCCCTTCACTCCACCACTATCTTTCCAGCACTTTATCTGCAATGAGCCCAAACACAGTTCTCAGCTATTTGTATTGCTAAATATAATAAAGGAGAAGTCAGCAGTTTCTGAGGGATATGCTTCCATAAAAAACAGTTTGATGGCATTTTTCTGCATTAAACACATTATTCAAGGGCTTTTCTCCTTTCCAATATCCAGTTTCTGCTGGGTGTACATGTGATTGAAGCTTCCTTCGACATGTCAGACACCCAGACTGTCACTGAACCGCAGAAAGCTTGGTCCAGTTTTGCAGCTAAAGTTGGATTTATTAATCCTCTCTGAGGATATCTGGACACTAATTGGTAGAATAGCGATGGGGAAAGGATGAAGGGATTGAAAGCACTTCTGGTTTTTTGATGTTTTCCTTTTTGTTTTCCTGAGCAGTAGCTGATCTGGAACCAGCAAGGAAAGTCAGACTGGAGGAATGCAGGGGTTTTAAAGAACTGTGCTGCAGACTTGCAAGTGAAAGACATAGACACAGCCTGTCATCCCAAGAAGAGCTTTCCTGACCACCTCTGTCCCCTTCCCAAGGCTCAAAGGCAATGCAGCTTTTCTCCTTTGCTCGTCCTGAGCAGCACTCAGAGACGCATGAATTTTGGGCTCTGCTTTGCACCTTCATGTAAATACTGTGATTATAAAGTAATCAAAAATGGGTATACTTGACCGTAAGCCTTAATTAACTATTAATTAAATTTTATTAACCCACTACTAAAACTGATTATAGCAAGCAGTGACTAAAAGGCTGCAGTCAAAGCAGTCAATGTATCACTCAATTTTATGTGGAAAGAGGGCCCATCATTTTCCTGAGGTGGCCATACATAAGGATCCCTCCTTGCTAAATCAGTCTGGTCGTTTTCCTACATGCCACTGATAAGGAAGTATTTACGAATTTATTCCTAAATTCAAAGTATACTTCAGGCCTTAATTTACTGTCGTAATTATATCACTGGCTCAATTAGTCCCCAATAAAAACGTTATGCTATTGTATCAAAGAAATGTAGTACCTTTGAAGTAAATGGATTCACTTGCAGAGTAAGAAATCTTCCCTTTTATTGTGTTTTCTCATCTGCTACTTACAGCCACCCTTGTCTTAAATTGCCCTTTTTATTCCCCTCCTTGCGAGCCTGGTTTGTGCCTGAGCTCCGGATGCTGGAGTGCAGTGAAATACTCCTCTTAGCCTTGGGGCTGCATCGGGAAGCTTGGTGGTAACTTCTTCTCGTTAGAGCCTTGCCAGCCTCATTTGCATGCTGATTTACATGCCATGTTTGCTCTGCCACACATAGGCTACAGGCTCTGTGGGTTTTTTCTGCTTTGTTTCCTTCTATGGCAGTGATGGGGCCACGTTAGGAGCTGCAAGAAAACATGGCTGTACCTTCTGTCCTATGGATTTTCTCCTACTGCATCTGACAAGCCTTGGCAGTGCTCCCCACCTCACTCTGAACTACCCCAAACCAGCTAAGACTGACACAAGCAAGGAGTCCCTTGTGTCCCTGCAGAGAAATCACTGCAGAACCTCTGCATGACCCATCCACAGAGTTTGGGGACAGTGGGGAGCTGCAACGGATGCAAGGTCCTTGTCTCAGAGAGTTCACCCTCCAGACAGGGCAGGAAAAATGGTGAAATTGGACAAACAGTGTGTCAGAGGGATGAGGTAATAACACAGCAAGGAGAATTTGGCAGGAAATCTATGCTCTGGCTAGACAGCACAGGACACAGATCCGTCTAAGAAATGGGAACGCGTTGCCGTGAGCGGGGTTCTTGTGGACATGGAGCTCTTTCAGACATCATTTGGCATCACTGCCTGTCCTCACTTCAGCAAGCCTCTGGAGGCCTCTGGGTTTGATTTTCAGACTCAGGGACTAAAGAGCCATCCAACTGTTCATCCAAAAGGTTGTTCAATGTATCTTTGATTGACTTCTGAATGCGTGATAACATGATCACCTCCAGACCAGAACTGGGCTCAAAACCAGTGATAAAATCAGTATTTTCTGAGAACCTTCTACCAATCCAGAGCTCTGAACTAGTTGACCTTGGAGGGGCATTTCCCTCAGCAGCCACCAAATCACCCTGAGAATTGCTACCTTCCAGTTGCAGTATAAAAAGAGGTTTTGCAATGAGCCCATTAAGAGATGTTTTCCCCCACATAATTATTTCTCAGTTCTGGCCCCAAAGTGTGACATGGACCAAACTGTGTCTTATCTGCACTTCTAGCAAAAGCTTCTGCCTGTGGTTCAATATGTTTCAGCTGCCAATGTTGGTATCTCCACTTTCTCCCAGCCCTGGGCTGGGAATGCCATGGGAACACCAAATCACACACCAAACACAAATTCCTCATTCTCCCCATATAATCAATCCAGTCATACTGCCAGGATGGGCTGGGTGTCTGGTTTATCTGTCTCTGGATATGACTTGCCAATGGGTATCAGAGGTCAGCTCTCCCAGTCAGGTTGGTGATCTTCAGCCAACTTCTGCTGTTCAACAAAAAGTCACCCCTGAACTCCTGTAGAAAGCAGTCCCAAGTATCCCTGCTTATCCCTAAGAAGATTCATGAGAAATGGTGCCCAGGTTTGTCCACTGGCAGTGAAGCTATAATGAGGGAATAGCCCCGTGTCCAAGGGCACAGCATGTGAGATTAATACTTCCTTTATTGTATTTATCAAACCAATGTATTTGGCATTAAACATTAAAACCTCTAAATATTTTAAACCTAGAGGACATTCTTCATCTTCTTTTCACATCTTTATAGTAGATGAAATTATTGGAGCCTACCGTTATCCCTCACCTCACACACACACAAAAAAAAAGCTAAAAACCAAAGTAAAAAGAAAGTGAAATTTCTCTACATATTCTGTTTTCTTAATGTCTGACTTATTTATTGTAGCTGACAGCCTCTGTGCCCAGGTCCATGGCTGCTCTCTCTGTGCTACCTGTATTTATCCAGGTGGCTTTGTGCCTATTAAAAAAGGGAATGTAGCAAAATTAATGTATCTTTTACAGCAGCAGAGCTGAATTTATTGGTCTCACCACAGAAATTAATTTAGCACTCCCAGCTCCCCCTCGCTGGACGATAAAGACACAAAATGAAACTGCCACACAAACTTTTAACAAAATTCACAGTCATATGGGGAAAAAAAAAAAAAGCTATGGGTAATTTACCACCAAATCTGAATCAGCCTTTTAGGCCAGCGATGTACCAGTGACACCATGAAGGGAATTTCTACCCAGTGAGAGAAAAACCTACCTGGAGGCTATATACAAGTGCAGGATGGAAAACAAACAGATTTATCTTAATTTTTTTTTCAGATTGAAGAATAAATTTGGGTAATAAAGCAGACTATGGGGCTTATGGAAGGCAGCATCCACTGGCCTGATGCACCCACTGGTGTGTGACCAGGGTGGATGTGTGGGGCCGAAGGATGTTGCACATGGAGGTCCAGCAGTGGTGCAAAACACAGCTCAGAGGAAGCAGAGGTTGTTCTGCCTTTCATTTGGTCCCACACCAGGAAGAATCAAGCCAGCACATCCTCTGGATCAATACAGAATTTACATGTCAGTCCCCACCTCTCTCTCTGCACCCTTGTTTTAATGTTTCCTAAATATAAAAATCAAATATCTACTGGGGAAAAAAAAAAAAAAAAAAAAAAAAAAAAAAAAAAAAAAAAAAAAAACCCCAACCAACAGAACAAACAACTTTTTTGTATTGAGGTTGATTGGGCAGTGGGTGGTGAAAGATTTATCCCGGCAGTAAAGCTGGAAAATGGCTATAAACCTCAGCAGAGTGTCTGTGTGCTGGGTCCGAGGGAGGCTAATTGTTTGTTTGTTCTTCGTGTTTATGGTTTATCTGCGGCTCAGCTGACAGGAAACCTAAACCTGAAGAAGGCAGCACATCAATTGCCATCATCTGCCTCCTGTGCACACACTCCAGACAAAACCAGGAAAGCGGCAGCTCGCACACCCGAGCCTTGGAGGTGCCAGCCAGCCCTGGGGTGCACCAGGGATGCAGGGGACGGAGGGAGGGGAGAGCATGGACTCCCCAGCACTGAGTTCACCTCCCTCCTGAGCCCTCTGCCACGGTGAGGACATAGGTGCTGGTTGCACAAGAAAAAAGGCAGTGGGATTTTTCCTGCAGTACTGCCCCCGAAAGAGAGAAGATTTTTCTGAAAGTGATGTGTGAGTGCCACCAGCTTTGAAATTCCCTTGGGATTTCACTTCAGTGATTTCCTTCACCCAGAAGGTTCTTGGGTGGTGGAGTGACTTTCATAATTCAGTGTTTTTAGAGCATTAGTACAGTCAGAGCAATGCTGACTGCTGTCCTTGTCACCTCCCAGCCTCGATGGGATCTGTGGTGTCTCTGTCAGGATGCTTTGTACACAAGCCCACCTTGGTAAAACCAGCCCAAGCCACCACTGTGGTGCTTCAGCCCCTCCAAAGGATGAACATCCTGCTGGAAGGAACACGAGCTCCCTTTCATTGCCCTGCCTGCAGGCACAGAGGATGGAAGCAGAACGGGGCTAAAGGAGCTAACCCGGGGGGAGCATGGCAGATAAGCCTGTCCTAAAATGGTCCAGAGCACAGTTGCATCATCTGAGCAGGTTTATATCCCTGCCAGAAACACACTTCTCCCAAAACATCAGCCCCACATCGCGTTCTCTGGCCCTGTGCCTCTAGCACTGCTGCAGAGATGCTCCCACAGGCTGGGACACCCACGCTCCCTGCCAGGGCCCGTGGGCAGTGAGGATAGAGAAGATTTGCTGCACCATAAACTTCTCTTTAGAAATCATTCTCTGCCTCAGTTTCCCTGTTTCTTCCTCTCCTTCCCGCACTGCGTCACTGCAAAAGCTCTGAGCAGGGGCTGGATCCTGGAGCAGGGAGGTGCAGTGCCCCACACACCCGAGACCCGCAGACACTGTAATAATGATTATTGATTTTCCAGTTTCCTTCATGTTTCATAGGGTGTTTTGCTGGAAATGATATAAATAGCTGTCTCTGTCCCTATCCCAGGGCACGATACAGCAATGTATTTTTTTCACAGTCCAAGGAAATAAAATGCAAAGTTCATTTCGCAATGATTTAAAAGTTATATTAAGGTCCAGGGCTGGATGAAGCAGGAGCAACGTGCCTGTAACTAGATAACTCCAGAGCTGGAGTGACCGCTGGTGTAAGTCACAGCTGTTACATTTGATTTATCCCAGCTCAGGGGCTCCAACCCTGCACCCCAGGTTTCGGCTTACAGTAACTTTGTGCTCACCATCCTGCAGCAGAACCCACCCCAGTAACACACCCAGGGACATCCAGCTGCTCTGCAGCCACTCCTGGTCCAAAAAAGTGCACTTTGGGGAGAGCAGTTCCATGCTGGAATGCACTTACTGTATCCGTGCTAAATATAGCAACAGAGCACACAGGGAGTGTGGTCCCTCGCCCCTGAGAATTGCAGGAGAGATTATTCATTTTCACTCTGTTGTACCTTCACACAGGCAGGAATTACTTTAGCCAAGGGGATTTAATAAATGATCTGTTCATAAACAACTGATCATTTTTCCAGCCCCACTGCTGCTCGCATCCCAAATTTCTAGAGGAAAAGGGGATGAGAGCCCAAGCATAAGCAGTGCCTGCAAGCCCAGAGAGCCAGGCATCGGCACAACCTTGCTCATTATACTTCCAAGGTATTAAAAAGTCTGGGTGTGATAAGGAAAAAGGAGGCTGTAAAACTTCATCCTTACCTTCCAGATAGTGGAACTGATCTTGCTTTTATTTATGCTGGTGAAAAGCAAAAGTAATTCCATCAGTGCTGCTGGTGCAGAACCCGAGCAGGTGATCTCAGAAGCGTGCCCGGACTCTCGGCTGGGGTTTTCTACTTTTAAATCTATTAATTTGACAAAGATTTTCTTGAGCTGCTGGAACTGCAGATCCAGCCTGCAGGGCTCAGAGTGAAGGGGGGTGAGAATGAAGCCACGTGTGCATCTTTTCTGCATCTTTTATCATCTCCACTTGCATTGTTCTGTTTGATATGATTTTAAAGACAGCTGACCAGGTTTTTCCAGGTGGGAAATACAGATGGAGTGGACATGCACAGCCCCAGCATTCTACATGAGAACACGGGTATGTGCTGGGGGTTACCCTGCCAGCAGTGGATTAGGGTCTGAGGGTAACCAGAGTTAAATATGCCCAGATAAATGCATGTTCCCTGCTTGTGGACTTACTCTCCTCTCACACTTTTTTCCTCTGGTGACAAGAGGAAAATGAGCCCAGATTTGCATGTGCACAAAGGAAAACAAAATCATGTCCTTAACTCAATGCAGGCAATCCTAATTATTACTCATTGTTGTTATGTTAATTATTATTACTGCTGCACAAAAGGATTGTAAATAGATAACATCACCCTTTTTTTTTGCACCTTGTAGTGGGTTGTTGTTTTTTTTTTTTCTCCGGCATTTTTCCTTGATGGTACCAATTAAGAAACCACAAGACAAATGTTGGGGAATCAGCTTGCGGGTGGTAATTTCCTTGCCAGCGAGGACGCAGCGCAGAGCCCGCAGCCTGCTGCTCTGCAGGTACCGCACGCTGCAGTGCTGACAGCAGTAAAAACTTGTCTCTGACAGTAAACTAAGCATGTATGACCCGGAAGACATAGAGAGCAGATAAGGGCAGGAACACAGACTCCATTTAGTGCTATTAAAATGGTTAAGTAGACTTACGATCAGAGATGCCAGGCTGAAATTGGAGACGCTCGGAAAGTGAGGAGTGGCAGATGCATGGCCGGCAAGTCAGGCTGCAGCTTGGGTCCCTGCAGCACAGACGACTTGTGCTGTGTTTCCAGGCTAGGAAATTTTAAAAAATAAGAACATTTCACTAGGAGAAAGTGCTTTTTGCAAAGCAGTATTTCTGGGAATCTTACAGGGAAAGGAGAACAGTTCCAGCATCACTTTGTGGGACTCTGACAATCATTGCAGTCAGTGAAAAGGTTTTTTCTTATTAAAATACACAGAGACACTCACAGGTACAAACCCACACTCTTCAGCACCATTGACCAGGACGGGACACCCAGAATTTTAAACAATTCCATTTGGATCTGGGTTGTCTGGGGAGGTCTGCAGTGAGCACTGGCCCAGGACTCAGCTGTGACCCTTGTGACACCAGTGATGCTTGGAAGAGTCCATGACTCTTCCTCCCACTCCGTCCAGTGCCACGGAGCTGTGCTGCCCTCCCGGGACCATCAGGGCAAGGACCACCAAGCCTGACATCCAAGCAGAGCTATAACCATGCTGCAAAACCCACTTGCATGGTGTTTGAGAGAACAAACACCTCTTGTTTTATTACCATTTATGTGACAAATTGATTTATGGTTGATAGTGACAGAAAGAGCCTGACACAGAAAAAATATTTTTTTAATCAAGGAATGATCGCCATAAAGAATGTGCTATATCAGTCAAATCTATCCAGCTGCAAATACCCTATATGGTAGCATTAAGAAGATGTATTTATTACAAACAACTTTTTAAGGCAGCTGAGGCTTGGAGGATTTTGACACAGGAAAGGATGAGAAGTATCATAATTCCATATGTGTCCAGGCATTGTGGGCTTCTTAATGAAATTTCCAGGGTTTGTGGGAGCTCTTGATATACACCCGTTACAGCTGTCAGGAGTAGTGCAGGTCCTGAAATATTTATTATGGTTTATTTTTTGCCCATATCCCTCTTGCTTCCCTTGTGCTCCATAACACTGAGGTTCCCTGACACTCATCACCCAACCACCGTGTCCCCTTCTGATGGTTTCTGTCCCTTCTGTTCTCAGCCTTCCTTCTTTCCAGGAAACTCCAAGGTGCTTTCAGAGGGAACCTCATGTCCCACAACTCAGCAGCCTCCTCTCCTTGTCCCCTGGGTCTTCAGTCTCATTTTCCCATTCCTTTCCTCCATTACTTTCCATCCCCACTCTGTGGATGCCCAGAACCCTGGCAACTCCATCGGGACAGGAAAAAACAAAGGAATAACGTTCTTGAAAGGGTCACTCAGCAGGAGGATTTTCCTGCCTCCACCAGCATCTCCCTCCTACTCCTCCCATCCATGGGAGTGTGCTGCCTGCCTGCCATGCCTTCCCCTCCATCCTATTACAAACACAGCAGTCGATCATTTGTTTCCTGTCCTTGAGGCATTGCCAGTGTGTGACCTGCCGAGCTGGCTCCAATTCTTCACTCTCCTCCTCGTGGCTGGTTGTTTCCCCATCTCTCTGTGCAACAGAAAACACACGTCATCCACGGCTTCACTCCATGTCTTTTATCTTCCACCCTGCCTTCTGAAGGTGTGTTCATTTTTAGATTCACATTTATGCCACTTTTGAAGGTGGTCTGTAGAAAAAAAAGCTGGGGTTAGTTAATGTCAGGGGGGTTTGCTCTGTAAATGTACAGAAGTCAACGAAGCCACCAGGTAAGAGCAAGAATCCAGACTAAGGTAAGGAAGGAGGAGCAGGAAAAGTGCTTCCTGCTTGGGAAATTTGATCCAAGAAGTTCTTTTTGATCTTTCACCCCTCCTAATTTTGGGGAACTTGTCCAAAACAAAAATATCCTAATTAATGAGAACAATTCACGTGCATAAAAGAAATGGAAAGGCAGTTTCCTCACGGTGTTTCTTTTGTCCTCTCCTTGTTTTATATTGAAAACGTTCGGGTTGATAAATAAGAAAGAGAAAGAAAACTGCTTTACTCTTTCTTTTGGCTCTTTTCAGAAGTTTTTTTTGAAGAATTTTGGCTCAGTGTGTTTCTGTTGGTGCATTTTCCCTGTGCCCAGCAGAATTACTGCTACCTCCCTGAAAAGCAAAGCAGGAATAGCCCCAGGAGGGAGGAGAGGTGACTCTCCCCAGACATTATCTGGCAAAGGCAGTAGCTGTTTTGGGGATAAACAATGATGAATTGGCTCCAGCTTCTTGCCAGAATATTAGATAAGCGGTGTAGGACTGTACAAATCAGCCCTGCCTATTCCTGGTTGCATTTGTGCCCTTTCACCTCCTAAATTTGCCAGTGCCCGAGCTGCCCTTTGCCGGCTGCTTGGCTACGGATGGTGTTGGCTTAAAATGGATGGAGCCAAAGTCAGACAGATGGGGAGGGGACCACGGCACCGGGCTGGGCTCTGATCCTCCCCTCCAGCCTCCGGACCTGGTTCTGCAGTGTCTGTGTGTCCTTCATTTTCTGCAACCTGCACTCAGCCCTGCATTGCAGCAGCAGAGGAGTCCCCTCACTGCACGGCTCCCGGAGCTCAGCGGGGGCTGCACCAACCTGCAGCTCGCTCTGACTTGGGGGGAAAGGGCAGGGAAAGGTCCCAGGGCCCCCAGAGCCTCGTGTCTCCAGCAGAGGTTTCCCCAACCCAGCTCTGAAGGCTGTGCAAGGGAGCAGAGAAGCCCCTGTGTACCAAAGTGACCTCCTCAAGTAAAGAACCCCATGTTTTCTACCAGTCCTGGAGTGAGACAGTCTCTGCCAATGCTTTAGGATATAGATATATATTTATTTAGGATCATCTGTATTTCTGCATGCTGCAAAGCTCCTCTGGACAGACAAAGAGATCTTCATTTGGCAGAGATATTCCAGCAATGAGATCCCAGGCTGACAGGATTAAAACCTGTCATCCCAGGTTTGGGGGGTTTTCTTTCCAATGTCCTTCCTCCACACATGCACCCCCTGAATGGAGGAGGGAAACCAGCACAGTCAAACCTTTGGAACAGCCTCCCCATTGTGGCTCGAAGTAGAAAACGTTGGGTGCCAAATTTTTTACTGCAGTGTAAATTAAAATGCCTGGACGAAGATGATAGACACGTCGTATGGAGATCAGCACAGCCTCCTGCCTGGTCAGAGGCGTATTAGAATAGAGAGCAAACCATTCCCAAAGGCATTGTCTGACTGAGAGAAAAAAAATAAAATAAACCACAGCCAAAGGGGATCAGGACTCTGGTGCCAAGGCCTCTCAAAGCCTTTGGGTGGTTTGAAGGAGCTGGAGGAGGTTTGTGGCTCCCGAGCATGAATCCTGCCCATGCAGACGTGCTGCAGATATTTGTCTCTCCCAGTGTGATTACACTCCAAAAAAGTGACTAACCATTACTACCCTTGTGGGATTCTGGGCTTATAGGCTCTAGTTAATTTTCCACATTAATAAAAAACCCACATGAAAAACATGAAGGGGTTTTATTTCTTTCTTTTTTTTTCTGTTTGGGATTTTTAAAAATTTTGCTTGGTTGTTTCCTTGCTGGAAGCTCAGTAAAGTCACCCAGGCTCTGGGGTAGAAGAGCCATAATTCTTCCCATCAGTGGGACAGAGTGAAGGGAAGGGAGGCAGCTCCTGCCCTGAAATCACTGCTGGGTGGTTGTGCCCTGCTTACAGGGGCAAAAGGTAGCAAGAGATATACTTTATCCCTAAAGTCAGCAGATCTGAGGATGAATACTCAGATCTGTAGGAAGCTGTTGGTTTTGAGGGCACCTTTGATGTGTGACCACACTTTAACCTGATTGGGTTCAGCAGCAGCAGGACGTGGCAGGGACCAGCTCTTTTGTGGGCATTTGCAGCGGACGCTGATGGCACAAACCTGCATTAACACTTTCCCAGAGTAAACAAGGACCTGCTCAGCAGGGAAAGAGCCTTTCCTCCAGACAGCAGAGGAGTTAACAAGAGTTTCCAGGGTTTGTGCTTAAGTGTATCACAGAGTTTGGGCTGCTTGGGTCATTTCTCTGATTAGATTGTTCAGGGGTGATGCTCAACTCCTCTAAAAGAGGAGGATTTTCTGCGGCTTTGCTTCAGGTCCTGGAGTTCTGTATGATCCCTGCAACTCCCAGATCCCACTGAACCCCTGAGCTGGTCTGAGACCCCACCACTGCTGGGCACAGCAAATCCTCACTGGTTCTGCCCTGGGCATGGCTTCTGCCTGGCACTTTTGGGAACAAAGTCCCACCTTGCAGCATTGCACACACGTGGAATTCACCACAAAACCAGAGCAAAGAATTTAGCAGGAGTCCTTTTCAGCCATGCTGCATGCACTTGTGTATTTTTTCATGTTTGCATACAGCGTGCTCTCTGCTGACAAATAAATGTATTTATTAATTCACACCTGGCTTGGTCCCTGCTCTGTGCTGCCAGGCCCAGCCATGTGGGTCAGCAGCAGGGATCAGTTTTTAGTATTATTTCCCCCAGTCGTGTGCGAGCAGCACTGGCTATAGAGGCTGCAGCCTCACACTCCCAGTGAACTGTAAAACCAATTTTAAAAAGACATTTCAGGAATTAATGCAATGCCCACTGCAATCACACGTTGGGCTGCTGAGGAGGCATATTCCAGCCTGGAATTTGTTACCTGGCCAGACCATTTGTCACGACACAAGAAGAGAAAACTTCCCCACCTTATAGCCCCTCTGTGCAAGAACAAGGTAGAAACATGGACAGGCTGGGATGTGTTTTAATCCTGCTCCCATTTCTCTGCAGTCAGTACCATGCTGTGCTCTAGCTTTGCAGGTAAAAGGTTTTTTAATAATTTTTTTAGCTATAATCAGCCCTTTGGTACCACCTCACTCTCTCACCATGGCTCATCTGTGGGAGGTCATAAAGTGTTTCACAATGTGTGTGAATAATTCAGCTGTTGCATGAGGAAACTGAGGCAGGGGGAAGCTGCTAGGACCCAGGGGGTTGGGATGGGGCCACGAGCTGTGTCTCCCATGGGAGATCTGCTGCAGAGCAGCCAGCTCGGCACCATCCAGCTCCAGGGTGCCTCTGGCAGGAGCATCCCAGCTCCCAGGAGCCAGGTTTCAGAGGCCATTAGGTGCCTAATGATGCAGGCAGACACCTGGTGGCATTTGCACTGGGAATGAGGTGCTTTACATGCCTCGGCACCTCTGAAAATCCCACTAGGCACCTACCTGCAGCTGTAAGCATCTGCAAAAGCCAGAGTATTTTCAAACTGCTGCCTGGGAGGCTGCCCTGGGCTGTACAAAAGGCTGTTTTGGCTGCAGACCTGGGTCTTCAGCAGGGGAGAGAAGGGCTGGAGGGCACCACGTGTCAACCAGTCCCTTACAAGAAACACCCATTGCCCCAAGCTTCCCCCTGGCTACCACCCACGGGGTCCCCAAGCTGGGCTGCTGCACACAGAGCTGTCACCACATCTCACCCACTCCTCCAACATTGCCTTTGGGTGAGTTTAATAGTTTTTGAAGAAGAGTTTAGCACAGTCTCCATCCCATTTGCACAACCACTCCACATCTCTGCCCATATCTGCTTATACCTCTTGCACTTCCATGGACAAGGTCCCCTTCCCTTGGCAGGGCAGAGGCAGGCAGTGATCCCTGTGGATGGGAGGCTGCAGGGATGCCACATCTGGACATTCTTCATGTGCCCATAAACATCTCAATGGGTTTACAGACATTGTGGGCAACAATTTTGCCAGAGACTCTCAGGAGACCTCAGCTGGAGTAGGGTTTGGATAACAAATACTTGTAGCTTGGGGGATCGAATGGCTCGGGAAGGGAATGCGTGGGGGAATTTCATAAATGCTCTGATGCCCCCATATTCCAGCCACAAGCAAAACCTGGATACCCCACCCCAGCTTTGAAAAGGCTCTCACAGCTTTGTACTTGCCCTGACCACCCCCTCAGACCTCAGCCCAAACCTGCCTTGCTGGAGCTCCTCCAGCAAATCATCCACTAATTTATTCTTAAACCAAATATTCTTAGATGTCTCCCTTAATAAGGAATTTATTTCCATGCTATTTGGCAAAAAGTAGAAGTCACACCTCCTGGTACATGGTTAATTTTCCAAGTTTGTGGAAAACAGGCAGAGGAAACAAATGGCTTCAGTAGCTGTAAAATAATCTGTAAGGCACAGTGTGTCTCCTCATCTTCTTTCAGAAGGTTTTATTCAGCTCAGGCTTTCTATACAATCCAGTGATGAATGAAATACCTGGGAATAGCACAAAGTAACATTATTTATGGAGAATAGTAAAAGAGCATCCCCTTTCTTAGCATGCAGTTTTGGTAACAGCAGAACTTCAAGATTTAAATTAGATTCCTCTCACCTAATTTCAATTCATCCCAAATTTAAAAACAGGTGTAGTGCAGAACTGTTCTCTTGGTCTTCCCAATGTTCCTCACACCTTCCAAACATCCATCCTTTGGTAAGGGCTGAAAGTCCATGAACACAGACTGAGCACCCTGGTTGTCCTCTCCTCTACACATATTTTCTCCTCAGTGAGCCCTTATCATCCATAAAGTCACACCCCACCGTCATCTGGGACATTGAAAACTAAACTGAATGAAGAACTGGCCTTTATCACAGCTCAGTAATTTGGTAAACCCAAATTTTGATCCTTTCAAACAACTGCCAGAGTACCAAAGTTAATTTGACTGGTCACTGCAAGCATCCTGTGCTCAGGGTGGGTACCTGCTTTTCAAAACTGCTCCTCCTGCCTCCAAATTCATTAAGTCCTTTGCAAACACACTAAAACTTCGTGCTGAGTGGTGCCAGCTGACTTTGGTGGAACGTGTCTTGGTACCTTGCTGAATCAGGGCCCCCACTTGGAAGGGCTTTATTTAGAAAATCATAAAATGTTTTGGGTTGGAGAGTTCCTTTAAAGGTCACATAGTCCAATCCCCCTGCAATGAGCAGGGAGACCTTCCACACGCCTCACGCTTGCTAAGCCTGGGATGAAAACCTTTTCTTTTTTTTTTTTTTTGTGTGTTTGAAATGGTTTGTTTGCTAGTAAATTCACAGTACGGCTGAGGTAGCACATTTGTGTTGTTAGGTACAAAGATAATGGAGGATTAAAATGCTGACAAGTGTGTAGAGAGGAAAATGATTTGGTTACCTCTTAGCGATGCAGCAGCAGCTGGAGTGAGCCCTGCATCTGTGGCTGCTTCCAGGCAATTACTGCTTCCCTCCCAGCGCTCCTGACAAATGCTGCTGCTCTCCTGCTTTGAACTGTCAAACGCAAAAGTTGCCATGAGAAGTGGTTTCCCTCCTCTGGCCTTTCTTTTAGCTTTGCTGTGATCTGTTTGGAGTATTTCTACAGGGAAAAATCCGAGCATTTTTGTGGTGGAGATTCCCCAGGTGGGAGGGTGAGACGAGCCTCGGCACTCGGCACCTTTGTGAACTTCACAGGTTTTCTCATAAAACACACCGAAGTGACTTCAATCCAATCTTTAATTCGATTTTAACAATATCTCCAGCTCCAGAGTGAGGCTTTCCTGGTATTCCCTGTGGCTGTGCCAGGAGCCCATTACCCGGGTGAATGAACTCCCCTTTGGGCCAACCATCGCCTTCCTTCTGCCACCTCCAACTCTTGTAAAAACAAACACGGGCTCCCTAAGTGCAATTAGCATCCCAGGAATGCCGAGAGAGGGAGATTAATCATTCATAAACTAAACAAATACTGTTCTGATCCCATTAGCCAAGAGACAGCGTCTCCCGTTAATTTACTTCTGTTTGAGGTGTATCTATTAACCCCTTTTAATCAGCTATTATTCTAGTTAAACTCTTAGCTGGGCTTGGTTATCAGAGGACAGGACCCTTCTGACATGAGATCAAGTTAAGATTATGGAAAACTCGTCAGGAATGAAGAGCCTTGCATCCATAATTAAGTTATAACCTAATTTTAAAAAATGAGATCTGCTTCTCCTGAGCAGCCTCTTCCCTCCACGGAGGTCTCTCTGCTGAATTTTGTCAGCCTAAACTCAACCAGACAGGTGTCACCATCGTCTGCCTTGATGTGCTCACCCCCTGACACATGCAGCTCTTCTCTGTGGCTCCCTTTGTACCTATGACAGAGCTGAAAATTTAATTTTTTCAAAAAATGTCAGAGAGGCACCTGAAGTTAATACATTTACCAGTTTGCAGCCCTGCACTTAAAGTCAATTCCTGGCAGTGGATCCGTGTATCCCAGCAGTGGGAATGTCTGTGGCAGGATGGGCTCTCCCATTTAGGGAGCGCACTGTGGAGGGAAAATTTAATATTTGAGACTGCTGGTAGCAGTGTATTAGATCTCCAGGTTTCTGAGGTCACCCTCAGTGAGCAGCTTCCTTCTGCCCACACCCATGAGCAGTGGGGAGCTGGGAGGAGAAGTGTGTCCCTGGAGATGCTGCTGGCATCCCGTGTGACGCCACCCGGTTGTGGCACTGCTGCTGGGTCAGGTGGAGCAGCCAGGCTGGGCAGGGCAGCAGGAGGTGCTCTCCTGCTTTGGGATCACTGTGCTGTGTTTAATGCCATGAGGGGATGCCAGAGGAGCAGGGGTCCCACCTGAGAGCAGGGAGTGTCCGGGTGCTGGTGCTGCTCCAGTTATTCAGTCCGAAACTGAGTGGTGAGAAGAAAAGGTTATGAATGCTATTGCTCACCCAGCACCCAAATTTTCCACTTTTTGGGTGTATGGCACTGCCAAAGCAGAGCTGGCTTTGTCTCAGTGGGCAGCCCTGAAGGGGCTGGGGGTGAGCCTGGGAAAAGGCAGCCCTGCACCCACAGAGGCAGAGCTGATGCTCTGAAAAGAAGAATTTTGATTAAATTGCTCAGTTTCTATTTTAAGAACCAGAACAGCTCAAATGGATTTCATTTTCCTCCAACTGAGAACGGAATTTTAAGAAAAATTTGCAATTTAAGCCTGAAAATCTTAGTGCCAATTACATCCATTTCCACACTGGGGATCACTTCCATGACAACTCCACGCAATCAACCGAATAAAGGAAAAGGAGGAAAGTCTCACCTGAGCTGCCCAGCTCCCAATTAGCAAAAGGTAAATAACTCTTATTTTCTCTCATGCTTCCTGGGCTGTGATGGCTGATGAGAGTGGTGAGATGAGAGCCCTCCCTTCCTTCTTCAGTGCATAAATACTGCATCTTTGGGGATTCACTCCGGTTAATTTAGGAGCTGCTTGAACTTTGCTTAAAGGCGCCTGCGTGTTACTATCCCTCCGAGTCGCCCGATGTATTTGTCATAGCTGAACCTGCAGTTCATTAGAGGTACAGAGTCAGCTAATTACTCCCAGAAAATGTAGTGTAATTTTATGAATTATGCATAAAATATTAACTACTTGTGAAGTTCATGGATATATGTGTAGGGACTGCAGGGCAAATGCTTCCTCGCCCGAGGGCTCTATACAAACCGGAAACAAATAATGCATATATTTACCCCGGTGTTGCAGGCAGGGTGGCAGCACACCAAAGAGTGTCGTGGAGATGTGGGGTCTCCTCCAGTGCTCAGCCCATGGAAGTGGCTGCCAGCACTTCTCCAGGCTGGAGTTCACAGTGAACTGCCCACTGATGGAGCCTGACACTCCAAGCCAAGCTGATTTGGGAAGGTCTGTGCTGAGTTGCGTGGACGTTGGCCAAAATGCTGCCTTTTCCCAGCAGAGAGGTTCTGGTGCACTGGATCTGTAGGCATCCAGCCTTCTCTCAGTCCAGGTGCACTGGAAGGACAAACCCTCAGCACTCTCAGCTCAGGGGAAGCCCTCCTCTCCCCCAGGCACGGCAGCAGGACGTGATCCAGGATTTGATCCATGGACATTCTCTTCAAAGATGCAGATCAGCAGCAGCAGTCCTCCTCTGACAGATACTCATTTCAGAGTTTGCCAGCATGCTTTGGAGACATAAAAATCAATAGAAGAGAGGGAACAATAAGGTTTCATTGTTCAGTAATGAGGTAGACAGCATCTATCACAAACTCCCAAAGTGCTGCTCACTGCAGGATTCTCCTCCACTGTCTGCTCCTGGCTGGAGATAAAGAGCCTCTGGTACTGGAGCTGAACCTCAGCTAAACAGAGATAGGCTTGGCTGGAGAAAAAGGAATTCTGGAAGCTGAGCATCCCTCCATGGCCAGACTTCACTGCTTCTTCCTCTTGCATGCAGTATCAGAGCAGCACCCTGATGCTTTCAACTCAAGGTCTTGAGGGAGTTGCTGAGCTCCAAATCTTGACCTCCAAAGGGGTCAGGAGTTCCTGCAATTGTTCAGTTTATTCCCAGCATGAGGGTGTCCCCACCAGCATTGCTGAAGGTCATGCAGGCTCTGTGCACACCTGTGCCAAGGCTGGGAAGCTGTGGCTCCCTGGACAGAAGGGAGGACACCAGAGGAGCCTCCTTAAACCCTTTGACTCCAAAGATCCTGATGCAAGGTGTTAAATTTTTTAAAACAGAGGACTGTCCTATGTGTTGTTAGGGAGCCCATGAGGTGACAGGATGGTATTTCAGAGCTCAGGGCAGGGCAGGGGATTGGCAGTGCAGGTCCAGGCTCTGTCAGGGCTCAGTGCAGGTTCAGGCTCTCAGCTCCATCCCTGTGGGTCCCCACCTGCCCTCCCATCTCCACCACGAGCATCACCCAGAAAAGCATTTCTTCCCTACACCCACAGCAGCTTTTGTAAAACAAGCTGTGCTTAATTTAGTATTATTTTAACATAACTTTAAGTCACCTGCATTTTTTCCTCTTCGTTTTTTTCCCCCCCCCCCATGCTTTTTCTGCTGAAGAAGTGGAAATGAGCTGTTGGTTGAGTGGAATTCTTTATGCTTTACCCAGAAAAACCTTTAAAACCTGAGACAAGGCACATGCTGCAGCGACCAGGGGAGCACAAGCTCATCTCTTCCTGGTGACCAGCTCCCTTGTACTGTCACGCTAACAGGAAGAAATATGCAGTCACCCTTGCTGCATATTCTGGCAGGGTTGCTGTCAACTTATTATTTTTTGACTCGGAGCCAAAGACGAAGGGCATTTGCATCTTGCAATTTTGCTGTTTGCTTGTCTTGCTTATGTTGCTGGAAATGACCTACAAGGAGTCAACAGCAGGCAGCTAGGACAACACAGGGGTGGAAAAGAGATGAAGCTGGGAAGTTCATATCTCACTCTGAAACATCCCACAATATTTAGTTACTGAGAAGAAAGCAATTAAAAAGCACATGGATGTTGCATCTATAGATTTATTCCAATTTTTCAGGGGTTTGTGTCATAAGAGAGCACATATGGGATTTGGATTTCTCCCTGAAAAAAAAAAAAAAACCAAACACAATTAAAATAAATATAGCAGCCAGATGCTAGACCTGTACATGGAGATGACTGTCATTAACACCCATGCAGTCAATGCAGAAAAAGGAACCACCTTGCTTATTTTCCTTTGTTTTATCTTATACCCTCTCTTAACAAAATTGTTTTGCATCTTAAAGTCTGAGGATACTTTACTGGAAGAATTTACATAGATGTGATAATGAAACCACACAAATATAATTTACTGTAAGTGGGACTGATATAAGTAAGAAAAGGTGAGGATTTTTGTGAAATACTGCTTGTCACCAAAAAAAAATTGTCCTAAGAATGATATATTCTTAAAGACAGTTTTGCATAATTGCTCTGTACATCTGACAGGGCTGGAATATACTTTTTCTTTTAGGTGTCAAAGCCTCAGCATTGACTAAAAGAGTGGTGCACTCTGCAGTCTTTGGTGCAATGTCTGGTGCATTACGCTCACGCTGTGAGACACCTCCTCTCTGCTTATGAAATGGTTAATTTTCAAAGATAAGAAGAGTTGCTGTACAGCAATCAAATGGAAGCTAATGCACACCTAAGGCTGCAGGCAGCAGCTCTCTGAGCTGCTGGCATCTCACAAAGAGTGGGGGGAAAAAAGAAATAAAAGAAACCTGAATGTTAAATGTGTAGAGAAAATATTCTCCATCCACACACCTCTGCTCTGGTGACAATGAAACTTTACACATGTGTTGGTGTTGGCCATAGACTTCCAGCAGCATTGTAGGCATCACAGCACCTACATAAAAAAAGAGGATTAAAAGGCTGGCTTTGCAAGAGGGGGATTCCTTCTCACCTGTCTCCTTCACAGGAACAATCTTATCAAAGTCCCTGGAGTTATTTTCCTGCGGGCAGGCAGAGGGACTTGATGGAGGAGGAGAGCAAAAGGGACAGGCAGCCTGCAGATTCTGTGGGTGCAGGACACACAGAGAGCCAGCCCCAGCTCACTGCAGGGCTGGGGTGCACTGGGGCACCGACACGGGGGCAGAACACCTTTAACTTCATCTACTTCACTGCCTTCAGAGGCTCTAGGAAAGAATCCAAGCATTGCAAACACTCTCTGAGTGCTCTAGCCCCCTGTTATCAGTAAATCTCTCCCTGAAATGCCTGATGTCATCAAAGGTCCCTTTCCAGGTCGCTGTGGTTGTCCCCTTGCGCCACGAGCCACCGGGAGCCAGTGATGCTTTGGTGACCTTTGTCTCAAGGTCACAGTTTTATGAACTTGGCAAATGTGTTTCTTATTCCTCTTCTTTTGAATACTTTTCTGGTGACAGTCCTGGAAGGCAACCTTACACTGCAGCTGTCTTTTGGGATTCATCTAGAGGATTTTTCAGGCTGGGTTGCTTTTCCCAGGATATGGAGTCCATCCTGCTGGATGGCATCTTACCGGGTCACATCCTTGTGGGGCAGGTTCCATCCTCTGTTCCAGGTTTGAAAACAACTGGGAGCAGGAAGCAGTGAGAGACTGCTAAACAAGGCTCTCACACCTAATCATCATCAGGCAAAATTAAATAAAAGAGAAATGTTTATGCAGTGGGTAATTACTGAGCACAACATTCGCAGAGCAGCTTGGGCAGATCCCTCCAGCCGATGCAGAGGCTCCGTAGGAGAAACAGACAAAGTTTTTAGTTCTCTTCTTCTGTGAACAGTTCTCTGTACCCTCCACTTCGTGATTATTTATTTCTGAGGTGAGTAATTATCAGCTGTAGAGAGAAAGCTGCTGCAGTGTGAAGTGCAGTGAAGCTGCGAGGGGCGGGAGGGATGCACGCATGGACGTACCCTGCCAATGTCAGCCAAGGCCACCTGCACCTGCAAGGGTCCTTCTAAAGACAGGCAAGCCCAAAAACGGGACAAAAGTGAGGGAGCACAGTGTGTTTCTTTCCTTTAGAGCCAATGGGAGGCTAAAATGCCTGCTCCACCCAAGGGGCAGGGATGCTGAAGCATCCCAAAGGACTTTCGCTGCCCCTTGAGTGGAGCAGGAAGACTGAGGCAGTTTACACTTGGTGTGCACAGCCACAGCTGTCCCCAAAAGGGTCCCACCCCCTGGGTGGTGAAAGCACGGTCACACACAGGTCATTGTGAAACACACCATCCATAAGTGTCCCTTCCAAAAATAGCAAATCAGAGGAACAGCACCTTATCTGCCCACAGGCATGTTCCTGGGTGGCTCCCTGGGGAAGAGGGACCAGGACCAGCGTTGCAGGCAGCCCCCAGACACCCATCACTGACTCAGCAGCTTCAGGCGGCAGAAAAAAATTATTCCAGGAGGTTAAATTGATTGCCAAGGAGGTCCAGCAAACCTGACAGCCTCCGAGTGGCTCAACTTCATTTAAGTTATTTCAAGGCAATTCCAGGAGGGCAAAGAGGAGAGCAGCACAGGGAGCCACCGCTGGCCAGCCTGTTCTTAAAGAGCACAGCTGCATTTTCTGAGGTCATTCTCTTTTCTACTTCTTCAAGGAATAAAATTTCTTGCAGAATGAAACCTTTTTCTTTTCTGGCTGTTTGGGTTTGTTGGGGGTTTTTTTCCTTATTTTTAATGCCTGGGTGGCTGCCGAGGAGGGCAGGAGCTGGCCCAGTGTCCAAGCTCTGAACCAGGGAAGCAGGAGCAGCGCTGGGTGACTGCATTTCAGGAGGCTGTGGCAGAGCCCACACGCAATTCCACAAGCACTGCAATTAACTATTGCACTGTTGGGTGCCAAATAAATTACCTGAGTGGCTGCTCTGAGGCACTTAGGCTGTGGAGCAAGCAGATGATGTACTATTCACCAGATATTTTCATAAGTAGGAGATAAGAGAGGCTGGAGGAGAGCAAATCAATGTCTTTTTCAGATCTATGGTGCTTGAAGCATCTGTCAATGGTGAAGAGTAAATATTTACTTTTCAACTTAAAGTCCATATAATCACTTTTCTATCAGTCACTTACTGCTCCTGAGTGTTTCTTACTACAATGTTGATATTTGCATTAGCTACTTACCCTGGCTCTGAGATTCATACAGTTGTCAACTGCATTTAGACTTCAGCTGAAAATCCCCGGGTCCTGTACCACAGCTGCTGCAATTGCTAATGGCAATTGAAAAGAGAAAGCAGTGATATTTCCTACAGCAAATTGCAGGCAGAGATAAAGACAGAGCTATGGCATGAAGGTTGTAATAACAGGCTCCCTTGTGCTTATTAGATTAGGGATCCCATTGGATTCACAGTGCTCAGTTGTGGGCAGGACATAGTGAGGAAACCTTAAATTTGGAGAAACAAAGTGTTATTAAGCCCATTTTATTGCTGGGAGAACTGAGGCATGGAAGTTGAACGTGACCTTGCTCAAGGTCAGGGGCAGAATTGTCTCAAAGGTTAAGAAACTGAACCCAAGTCTAAAAGCTGGGGGGGTCTGCAAATTGCCACAGGACCATTTCTGCTCCTTGCACACTCAGAACTGACAGGAAATCACCTGTGCAAGTGCTTTCAGGTAAATGGAGAGAAGGAGCAACATTGTTTGACCTGAGCAATAACCAGGGCCCAGTCTGGTGCAGTGGGGAGAAGGGAGCCACAGGCAGCATCAGGCACGGCTGATGGCCAGGAGTGGACACTGCCTCAGCAAAGGCTCCACGCTCAAAAACACCCAAGGAGTCAATTTAAAAGCTTCAGAAACAGCTCCTTATATCCTGCAAAAAGCCTTGAACAGCAATTCCCATTTCAACCATCAGAAATTACTTTTCACACTTTGCAAGCAGAGGGAGAACCAAGAACTGGTGGGGCTACTGGAGGCAGCTGGCGTGGGACAGAGGCATGGGGTGCCCAGCTGGGTACCCTGGCTGTGTGACACTGACTTCACACTCCTGTGGGGTTTATTCCCAGTGTTTTGGAATAGACAGAGTGAACCACGGGATCTGGTGCATTTTTAGGGCCAGATTGTGATTGTGCTGCTTTGTAAGGCTGTGGTGCAAGATGCATGATGCCCCTGGGACTCAAGGCTTTTTTTTTTTTTCCCCTCATTTTTTACAGCACAGAGAGAAGGTGGAGGTTTGCCTGAAGGGTGGGTGCTTGTGGGGAAACCTCAGCACAGCTCTGCCTTGCCCACTTCTGCTCCAGCAGCCAGAGAGCTCCCCCAGCATCACCCAAACAGCAGGGCTGGGAACTCAGGAGAAATGAACCCTGCCCATGGCTAAAGGGCAAGGTTAATTCTGAAACTTGTGATAAAGAAACCTCAAAATCTCAGCCAAATAAATAAATATGGTTTATGGTTAAACAGGTCCCCACAATTAGCTGTGCTGGGACATTAATCTCAGCCTACACCTCTCCTGGCCGTGCTCCTGTGCAGGAAACGCCGTGGGCCGGATCCTGGCTCAGTTTCTCCTGCTCGCTCCCACCTTGCTTTACAAGCAGTAATTCAAGTTGATGGAGCTCTTCACACAAAAAGCTGCTTCTCAGTGTGCAGGTGGCAGGACGTGGCCAGCAGATCAGCATTTCGTGCCTGCCGGCTGCTTCCTTCCCCCTTCTCTTCCCTCTCTCCCCCCATCCTCCCCGCAGCGAGTGGTCAGCGTTCTCACCGCCCCGGTGTGTTGACATGCCAGAAATATCTCTGCTTCACTGCCTGTGCTCTTGGAAGTATTTTGCTGCTCTCTCACCTCTCCATGAGAGAGACACATTCATCTGTCAGCTTATCGGAGGAATTTCCAACAATCTGTGGCAATGCTACAAGTCTCAGTCTTGCTGTAAGTACCTAAAGCCAATTAGCATACAAGATGTTTCCCTCTCACGTAGTGCACCACTGGCCTAAGGGCTTTTTTTTTTTTCCCTATACATCGAGATTTTTTTCCTTTTTTTTTTTATTTTTCCCCTTTTTTTCAGGGCTGATAGCTGCTGAAGCACACAGCGGCATCCTCCCAGCATAGGCGGGGAATGGGAGAGGATCCAAATGGATCAGCGAGGATTCATGTTCTCCTGATGAGTCCCTCAGTCGCTCAGCCGGTGGCAGAGGGATGCGGGGAAGCGGGGGGATCCCGCTGCCCGGAAGGAGGCGGGGACCGGGAGATTCCCCTTCCCGGGGGCAGAGGGATGCGGGGGGCGGAGGATCCCTCTCAGCCTGGAGCAGAGGGATGCGGGGGGCGGAGGACCCCTCTCAGCCTGGAGCAGAGGG
>VXAX01003532.1:295135-319747 GCA_013399835.1 Leptocoma aspasia | reverse complement strand
TTTTTTTTTTCCCTATACATCGAGATTTTTTTCCTTTTTTTTTTTATTTTTCCCCTTTTTTTCAGGGCTGATAGCTGCTGAAGCACACAGCGGCATCCTCCCAGCATAGGCGGGGAATGGGAGAGGATCCAAATGGATCAGCGAGGATTCATGTTCTCCTGATGAGTCCCTCAGTCGCTCAGCCGGTGGCAGAGGGATGCGGGGAAGCGGGGGGATCCCGCTGCCCGGAAGGAGGCGGGGACCGGGAGATTCCCCTTCCCGGGGGCAGAGGGATGCGGGGGGCGGAGGATCCCTCTCAGCCTGGAGCAGAGGGATGCGGGGGATTCCGGCTGCCCGCTGCAAAGGGATGCGGGGAACCAGGGGCTCTCGCTGCCCGGGGGGCTCCGGCGGTGCGGGGAAGGGGATGCCGAGCGGGCTCGGAGGGATGCGGGATGCCGGGGGAGCGCTCCCGCTGCCCGGCCCGGAGCGGCTGCGGCTGCTGCTGTTTCCCACGAGTGCCCTCTCCTGGAAAAGGCTCCTCTCCACGCGTGCCCGCCCCGGACACAGTGAGAGAGGATGCCGAGGTTTAAGAGCGGTGAAGTTTCTCGTCTCCTCCCCCTCCCCGTTCCCTCTGGCCCGTGAGCTCGGTGCCAGAAATCCTGCCGGTGGTACTTCTCTCCAGCCGTACCCTTATATTTATTTTGGGGCATAATTAATCCTTTTGGCGTGCCAGCTCTCTCCTGCCAACGGAGCCCAAACGCTGTTTCAGAAGGGTTGTCCTTGCCCATGGGCTGTCAGCTGGGCGATGGCCAGCAAACTTTGTCCTTGCTATCAGACATCCAGCATGCCTTGAGTATCCTAAAGGATGAGGAACACCTACGTTCCACATTCCTGGATGTTTTATTTGGAATAGATCCATGCATTTCCCAAAGATTGGATTTAAAGGCTCAAAGCTGCTGCAGCAAAGCTGGCCCGCAGCCCTGCGGGGTGCTTCTCATAGCCCTGAGGGTGTTCCTCATCCTCCTCTGAAAAGGAAGCTCTGATATGGAGCAGTGCCTCTGGAGTTGTTTTCATATGGATGAGGATTGGGATATTCTTTGCACTTCTTCCCTGTAAGAACCTCTCCCTTCCCACCTGTGTCACCAGTCAAAGCACTCCAGGACAGTGAATCCTTGAAAATACCCTTTTCTTTGAAGCTGGGGCATAAGCACCTTTACCATGGTTCCATCGATAGTTATTCCTACAAGCAATTAAAGCACCCAGTGAACCGGTGGCTGCTCAGGAGACAAAGGTCCTTCCCACCATGACACCCTGGCAGATGAACCAGTTAAGAGGAACTCAGGCCAATTTATTTCTTGATAGATAATGATGCGAGTTCTCACCAGGGATCTGTAATTTTCTATTGATGAAAACCTGCCTTTTCTGATTTGCAGGGTTATCTGTCTTTCTCAACTTCAGGCTCTTGCCAAACTCGCAGGCAGGCCTGTGAAAGTGCTGTGTCCCACAAGAGCCATGTATTTTAATATGATGTAGTTTTCTCTGCCCTGGAACCAGGATCACTTCTCCATGCTGACAATCGCTAAAAGACCTAATGACCCATCTGAGGAACATTAACCAGAGCTGTGGCCATTCCAGGCAGAGTGTTTGTTTGTTTGTTTGTTTTTTGTCCCCCTGCTTGGGAGTGTAATTTCTGGAGAGGATCTTTGGGTGTGAGTTGGATCTTCAGAAATCTTTCAGGATTGAATAACTAAAAATCAGGCTGAAGGGTGGCTTCAGCTTTAAATTTAAAAGCCTTATTTACCAAACCAAGCTTTGTTAAGAGCTGCAGTGGGCTCCAGCAGGGTCAGCAGTCTGCAACAGCCTCCACATACCCTAAAAAGTGAATTTTTCAGGCAGAAACACATTATTGCTTTCACCAAGAGCTTGCAAAAGTGACTGCTAATTTAAAGGAATTTTTTGTCTTCTAACTTAATTGTCTCTCCTTATAATTTAATGCCTTATAAAAGAGAACTATTTACACCCTGCTGTACTTCATGATCTATAGTTAACATTTGTGTTTAGCTGGGAATTACGACCGTTTGGTCTCTGAGAAACGGCTGAAAATATTTAAATGCCAAGGGAATCTTCCGAGGTCAAAGCCTTCCTGCACTGCTGGGTGTGGAGGTGGGACAGAGAGGATCTCCACCATCACCACCACCTCCACCATCACCAGAGGGGAGGGCTGAATTTGCAGGGGAAGATTTGATCCTGGCCACCCCACCCACAGCCAAGGTGGTTTCTGGTCCCTTTTTTCCTCCTAGATAATTTTTGGCTGCTGCCAAAGGTTTTTACAATCAAAAAGGTTTCTCACTAGCAGCCTAAAGTGGTGGTGAGGGTGTCCCAGCTGAGAACTGAGGAGGTCATCTCACCCTGTGATCATCATCCCCAAGCTCTTGGCATTTTACAGCCAGCACCAAGACAAAAGGTTTTTTGCATCAATTCCCCAAGATCTTCCCTCACTGCCTCTGAAACAGGCTTAAAATCTGTTTGTTCAGGTGCTTGTGACTACTCCAGCCTTCGAGAGTCCTGGTAGACACTGAAGATCTTCCCTTTTTAATTTTCCCTTTTATTCCCCTCCTTTTTCTTTTTTTTTTTTACCTTTTTTTTTTTTTTTTTTTACCCTTGGAGTGCCCTAATTATACAGAGCATTGATTTTACAATGCATTCATGGATTGATTGTACTGCCATGCTCCTCCCACAGGAAACAGCTTGCACACGAGCACTTTTTGATCTCTCCAAAGTATTCCCTAAGGTGAATCAATGGCTCTTGCATCTTGTCTCTTGCTTTAGTCTAGGGGAAGCTGGAGTTGTCTTGCTACAGAAATGAGCTTCAAGAAAAATATTGGAAGGCAGAAAAAGAGAAGGAAAATTATTCACTTCTTCCTGCCCGAAAAAGATTGTCTCATGTACAGCAAAATATGTTCTTGTTAGCATAATGTTCTCATCCAGCTCAGCCAACTGCAATCTTGGAGAATGCATGGGAACTTCCATATAATTATCTTTAATAAACTGGCCAAGATAAAAAGTAATGGTATCTTAAGACACATAGTGCATAATAAAATATAGATCTATATAAAAGCCTATCTATATCTATGAAATGACATGCTAAAATGAGGAGAAAGAGGCAATTTATGTGTTTTATGGCTTTGGCACCTGTGTAACAGAGATCTTGGATACAACACTGTTAACCAGACCAAACTTTTTAAAAGAGACCATCTCTTTTAGCCTAAATGGAGGGAATTAGCTCCCATTCCTAGTGATTCCCTGTGAACAGGGTAATGGATTAGACTCAGATTCAGGCTGAAGGCTCTAATCCCTGTGTTTTAATGACTGTACCTGCCACCAGCCACAGCCACAGCCTTGTTCCAAACCCCAAATCCATGGAAATCCCCAGGAACATCCAACCCTTTTTGCATCCAATGCAAACAGATTTAGCAAAAGAAAAAAAAATAAAGCCTTGACCTTGAGAAATTCTTCCCAAATTATGGATTAATTCAGAATTAGTGCTGAGACTTTTGCTGGATAATAAGGGGGCGATTCCTGCTGCCAAAAGCTTTCTCTAAAGGGTTTGATTTCCTCTTAGGTTAATCCTGGCGAGTGCACTCCTGCCCATTAGGATGCTCTGTATTAATTTCAGTCTGCACAGAGTTCATTTCAGCGGGCTCTGCTGAGAGCTCCACTGATTGCAGTGCTTAATTACCAGCTGAGTATCATCTCTTTAGCATGTGGTGGCATCGTGCCAGCCCCTGAGGGGTCTCAAGCCCTGAGCAGGACCCCGGAGCACTCAGGGATCCTCATTCTGCCCCGGTGCCACAGCCCCTGCCAAAACTGACCACAAGTTTTGTGCTTCCCTTTACTCAGCAGTTTCCAGAGGAAAAGCTGGTAGGACGGAGAGGAGGAGGAGGAGGAGGCAGATTCCTCTTGTTCAGCAGCTCACCAGGGTCCAGCCTGGAGCTGGAGGATGCCAAATAGCAATTTTTAATCTGGGTCTGCCCAAGGTTATGATGCTCTGCCCACCCCTCCCTGCCATGCTGCCTCCAAACCCTGCATTGCAGCACAATGTTGGGTTTCTCCATCAGTTTTCAGGAACACGAACACCCACCCTTGGAGCACTGCTGTGCAGGTGTGTAGGTGCATGCAGAACGTGCTGTTATTTGTAATATATATATATGCATATGAAATATAAAAGGAGGTTATTTCTTACTTGGCGTGCTGAAGGCTCTGATTGCTGGGTTATATGAAATATTTAGATCATGCACAAGAGATAACTCACAAGATATAATGTCGATGTACGATGGGAAGCTAGTCTTTATTATCACAGGTGTAAATTTTCACACCTCTGTTATCAATTTTGCAATTATAACTGGGTTTCCCGGTAAAGTAATTTACTACTCACTACCATATAGGATGAAGAAAATGATCATTTATCCACCTTCAACTCAATTAAATATTCATCGTTCCCCAAAAAAGGGGGGGAGAGGATTTAAATCACTTCCAAACTATTCTCCAGATTTTTTTTTTAAAGAAGAAGAAGTCTGCCTTATAAAAAGCATAGATTTGATGCAAAAAAGACAATAGGAGCCTAATACATCCAGGGATGCAGCACAGATTTGGTTCATCAGTCATTTGTGTTATGGGAGTCCAAAACAGTAATAAAATCAACACAAATCCAACTTCAGTATGAGAAGAGAAGCTGATTCTCGAGTCAGATGAAAGCAGCATCATTCCAGCTCTGATTAAAGCAAGCAGGTTGTGCTTGTAGAGAGGAGACTGTAACGAAGTTTGTTCTTGCTTGTGGTTTTCAGCACTGAGCAAACATTGCTCATTTTTGCCTCCTTTCGTGACTTAATCTTTCATACAAGAAATTTGGGATTACCTTGCAGGTAGAGAATTTTGGTGTTTGGGTGCAAAAAAACCCTCATCTCAATCCGCATTAATTCCTCAGGAGCCTCAGTCTCAGCACCTTTCTCCTCCTGTCCTGTTTTTCTCCTGTCCTGCCTCTGCTCTGTCAAACCTTCCATCATTCCATCTGTGATGTCTCGTGGCTCCAAAAACACTCCTGTTGTTGTCTAATTCTCAGTGAGGCTTTTATTCCAAAGGCTTCTCCAACAGCCTGATTATATAATAACAGCTTGCTCATTACCCCGAATATAAATAGTTGAAGTATCCCCCGAGAATGGACACAGCTGGTGGAACTTCCCATATTAGCACCACATTAATATTTATGGCAGCACTGTGTAAGTATGCAAAATATTGGCATCCCTCCATGCAAAAGTTTACACATCTGTCATTAATGACTCTGCCCCAACATCACAGGCAGGTCAGGGAGCGGCAGAGGGGAGCCTGAATCCCGGCTGAAATTCCGATGAGGCGGCTCCAGCGCTCACCCAGCATCATTTTCTCTGCAGCTGAGTCACCCCTCGGTATCCGGGAGGGGTGACAGTCCCCTCGTCCCAGCCGTGCCCCCGAGCTCCCTGTGGCCACCAGCTGATTTACCGGGGTTTGTTTTGGCTTATGAAGTGAAATATTAAAGGACGTGATGAGAACTAGCTAATTGTACATATAACCTTTAAGATGTCTCGGACAGGATTCCAGCCTTCACCTCGGGCTATAAAGAGAAAGTAATGGGGCCATAAACACACATTTAAGTGTGCCTTTAAAGTTTAAGGAGAGTTTAATTGCGGGCGCTGGGGTGCCTGGGAGCAGACCCGAGCACAGGTAGTGTTTCCTCGGGAGACGCTCAGCAAGGGCCAGGCTCAGCAGCAAGCTCTGAGGCTTTGCCGGCCCCGAGGGGAATTGGTTTGTGCTAATAAATGTCCCAGCTGCAGGTCAGATTGTAAATGAAAGTGATATTTAATGGCCCAGATCTTCCACTGGTGTAAGCCAGCCCTGCTCGCACGGGCTCTGGCTTGGTGTAAATCCAGGTGTTACTGACCTGTGGGCATGACTTTGGGAAGTTCTTTGGAGCCTGGTGCTGGTTTCTAACACTCCCAAGGATGGAGCAGTTGCAAGGAGCCAGTCCCTCCGGGTTCGCAGCAGCCTGAGCAGATGCACAAAAACCCCTCAGTGTCTGCCTGCTCACCCCAAAGCAGGTCCCAGCACCCTGCATCCTGGGAAAAAGAAAATGAAAGAGAGGGAAGGGGAGCTTTATTTTTTTTTCCTCATGGCGTGACTTTTACTCGTGCAGAAAACACAGATGAATCTGTGGCAGCTGCAGAGCTGGTACAGTGCCCCAGGAGGGGTGTGCTGGACAGCAGTGGGTGCCCTTGGGGATGTCACAGGCAGCAAGAGAGAGCTGTCCCCAGCCTTGTTAAGGCAGTGGGCTGCAGCAAAGCATCAGGAAGCAGGAGCTGGGCAGGCTCAATGACAGCTGCACACGTGATGGTGCAGAGCAGGGATCAGACAAGCTTCTGGTTTATTACTTTTATTTAATCTAGAAGAAATTGAGATTGAGGGGAAGTAGAGTTAAAAAAAAAATACAGAACAAAACCCAGAATGCTTTTAACAACTACTCACCCATGAACACCCTGGGGCTCCAGTTTGACTTTCCCAGCCTGTTTGCAGCTTGGGTGCAACAAACTCCCACTTGACAACCATCTGATGAACCCTGAGCCCTGATAACCCTGACTGACCCTTGTGGGGAGACATGCAGACATCAATGACATGTCTGATGGAGCTGCAGGAGGACCACCAGAACTGCCCTCTCAGAGGTTGTGGTGAGGCTGGAGAACAGAACACTCCAGTTGTGCTCCCAAGCTGGTGCCCCACCAAGCTGCTCCAACACCACGATGCAGCTCTGAGCTCAGCATCACTGTTCTGCGGCTTCTCAGGTACTTTTGGGGGCTTGCTCTGCACCAAAATCTTCACAATTTTCAGAAGAATGGATATCAACTGCACAGCAAGTGGAGGGCAGCTGGTGGTCAGCTGCAGGTCTGTGAAGCCAAAGGAAAAGACATCATCCATAAGTCAATTCCACATTCCCCTCAGAGCCAGCACTGATGGAGCAATGGGCAGTCTGCTGCCAACTCTACAGACAGCACAGGGGGTCTGCACCTTGGGAACACGGGGAGACACCCACTGAAAGCAAATATTTGGGGAGAATATCTCACAGAAAGGTGGAGGCTCAGCCTGTGCACTCACAGACTGTCCCAAGGTCCCTCGAAGTGCAGGGTGATGCAGGTGACATGACCCTGCACTGGGATGAGGAGGTGACAGACACCCAGCCCTGAGAACCTCTCCCCTCTCCAGGGCTGTGTGTAAAATTAATTGATAAAGCATAATCGCTGTATCAATGCCTTTTTTAGAAAAGATAAAGTACACTTCAAAGCTAATTTAGGCCTGCAGAGAAATGGCTTAAAGAAGAGCTACTGTACTGAAAAATGGCCGTGTCATTTTTTCCCCAAATCATAGTTTCAATGCACACAGCCTCAGCCTGACATTCTGAATTATGGCTTTTATTAAACATTAGTAATAGAGTGCACTTAAATCATGGTTTCCCTGTAAAAGAGAGATGTGTTCAACTCAGATCTGCACATTTTAATGCCATATTTCTTCCTTTTACTCTCCCCGCAAGATAAATTTACTTACTCCACAAAAATGTTTTGCTGAAAAGAATAATTCATCCTTCAGTGTCCATCTAATGCACCTTGTGAGTAATGTGAAACGATGCAAAAATTACAATGCACCGGCCATGTCTGGAATGCTTAGATGCCTCCGAGTTAGAGGTTATGCACACAGAGTATTGAAATTAGATTTAACAACTATCATCTTTTACAATGTTGCCTTGATGATTTTTTTTCCCCTTTTATAGCTTTGATCAGATGCCTTCTGAATACATTGCTGGTAACAAACCTCACAGTCTGCTGCTCTGCAAGCCCTGTTCAGCTCTGAGCCAGGTTGCCAATAACTGCTTTTTTTTTTTTTTTAAGTGAGAATATTTGTAGCCACAATTTGCTCTAGCAGGCGAAATTCAGATTATATTTTTACTCCGTGTGTAGATCAAAAATAGGTGGTGGGTAACCAGACAGCTGTGGAAATAGCATCCTCTAGGTGCCAAATTTTGCTGAGCTGAGCCCGCAGCCCTTGCAGAGTGAGGGCATACCTGTGCCCTCTGGCTGGGTACCTGGGAGAGCTCTGCATCCTCAGCACAGGGTGAATGGACCACGGGCTCCATCCCAGCACATGTCCCCAAGCCTGGCACAAACAGCAGGCACAGCATCTCGCCCTAACTCAAATTCCTGGTCCAGCCATCCTCTCTGGGTACACACAAGCAGAGCCAGCCCTGCAAAGTGACCTCTGTTTAAAGGACAGCAACTGTACCATTGAATCAATGTCCCTCTGCCAGGAGCTCTGCATTGGAGCTGCATTGCAGTGTCAGCAGCAGGACTGCTCCAGCTCCAGCTCTCCCCTGAATCCACCAGGACCCACTGACACTTTGGGGAGTGTGGTGCCTCAGCCCTGCACTGGTGCTTGAGGGGGACAACGGGCTTGGACATTGCCAAGCACCTACAGACACTGGGGATGTGGGTTTGCTGAAAATCCAATGCTGCTAACTCACTGTGGAGTTGGACTAACAGGGGGACAATGGTATTTAGTAAGCACTGCAAACCTTTTGCTTTATTTATTGGTAGCAAGGTAGGGATATTAATTGATTGGTCCCCCAAGATTCCTCCAATGTTGATAACGGAAGCAGTATCCCTCTCTTTTGTCAGTTCCAGGTCCCTGGGGTAGAAGCAAACACCATTTCCAGCGACCCTCCCTTGGGACTTCCCAGCCCTGGAACTCACACTAACACACCACAGGAATATTTATGATTTATAGGGGGTTTTTTTGTATTGATACCTGGGACTCCCGGCAGGGTTATGATCCCATTATACACAGCCAATAGGAAAACCAGTCTTGTAGATTGTTTGCAAGAGAGCTATAAAAGTGTGACTAAGAGAAGCAACTTCATCTATCCCACACAGCAGTTTAGCAGGGAAATTTCTAATCGCACCTCTATCAGCTCAGAGTCTCACAGATCCAGAGCCTCAGAGAAAAGGTTGAAAGGTTGTCTGAGTTAGCTGCTCTAGGATGAGTCCCAAAAGAGCATGTAAAGACTTCTCAATTTGACCTGCTGAACTGAAATGGTTATTAAGACCTAAAATTATTGCTGTGCTATTGCTGTTTGGTGGATGACAACAGGAAAATCGCTGGACAATGGACATTGGCAATGACTATCGATAGCTTGGTGACTTTGGCTGTCTTCACTATGATCCCTTCCACTGAACTTCAGTCCCATTCAAATTTCCTCTCAAAAAGCATAAATGCTTCCAAACAGAAGTGGAAAAACCTCCAGCACATTAGCTAATAGCACATCAGAGGAAGTGCCTGGATGTGACTGTAACCTCAGTAGGCATTTTTACATGGGAGGACGTAAACTGTCTCTGAATTATTTATTGAACCAAAGTCATCAAATTGGACAATTAACCTTGAAAACTTAATTTAAGCACCATAAAAGAAACATCTCCTGAAAAACGTGTCCTTAATAAAAGCCAGAAGCACAAACTGTAGCGGGTTCTGCCATGCTCTGTTGCAGGAACTGGGAACTTCAGCAGGTTTGTCCCTGAGGAGGGATTAGTGCTGGAGGTGACTTGGCAGAAACACAGGAATTTGGAGAGCAGAGCAGAGTATCCCTGGAGCTCTCTGAGTGCTGCTCCAAGGGATGCAGAGGCATCCTGGGCAGGCACAGGCTCTGTCTGCCCTGCCCAGCCCCAAACCCTGCTGCTGTTACGAGTCCCTCATTTCCCCACAGGGATGGAGACAGCACAGGCACGCACCAAAGTGATGGAGCTGGAGGCTGTCAGGTGTCTTCACTCCCTTCTCTTAAAGAATCAGGTGAGTGGAGCTGTTCCAAATGATTTTACCACACAAAGAATTTTACCCAGCCTGGAAACTCTTTGGAGGCAAAGGCAGTTTGCCTCCTCAGTGCCCTCTGCTGTGGATGAGCTCCTGCTCCAGGCTGGTGTCTGCTGTGCTCTTCTGACACCACTGAATGAGGGGAGCTGCAGAAGGCTTCAGCAATTTATTCTGTTTAATTTCCTCCACAAAGGTGTTTTATCCTCACTAATAAAAAGAGTGGAACTTGATCATTTCTAAAATATTGTCCCTTCTAAATCTTTATGGCTCAAAGTGGACTGAGATCATTAGAAGTTACTTTATGTGCAGCTCAATCAGCTCCAAAGGGCTATCTCAGTCACTCCGTGCTTGCTGAGAGCAGATCCCATTTCCCAGAGGCAAAAGGACAATACTTAATCACTTCCTCACTTGTTAGGTGTTTTAACAAGTTGTATTAAGCTTCATCAGTTGGAGCTTTCATGCCAGATTAAAAATGACAGTTCACTTCTCTGTTATTATAGGGCATCATTTGTTTTCTTTTATTTTGCTGGGCACTTGCATGCCACTGTAATTTCACACGAAAATATATGACTGATGTCACCCAGAAGTAATTAGGTTTTAAAAGCCTTGATTGCAATAGACACGGACGTTACGGCTTTATGGTGCCAGTGCTTTGCCATCCACTTTATGGCTGTTGATTCTGCAAGTATTTCATAGATCTGTCAATAGGAATAAGTTAGCTGATGTTGACTGGAACTATTAATCAGAAGGAAGGAAAATATACATTTTTATTCCTGCTCTCAGACTTGATAGCTCAGTAAAAGCCTCCCTACCCAGCTTTGCAACACTCCAGGGTTCCCTCACTGCTGAAATTAGAGAGATGCAGGGAAATCCTGGGCTCCTTCAGATTTATAAACAAATTCTTTTAACACACTGTGTTGGAGAGACCTGTTCTTTGCCACTGTATATGGATATTGTATTTTAATGCACAGGGAAGGACACATTTAATTGTTCTAGCCTTCCAATAATATTTTATAGGCATCCATCTGATTCCAGTGAGGGAGGGATGGAGCTGTTGCCTTCCTACCGTGCTCCAGGCAGAAAGTGGGTCAGAGTCAAGAGCTCAGAGGGTTGCATTTACACCTCAAAACTCAGCTCTGGTAGTGTGGAATTAGACCACTCATGTTAAAATGCATTTCTATGGTCATGATAAATCTAGGAACCTTCTGGCTTGGCAACCAGCAGGGAAAGAGAGTGGAATACAGGGAGGTGAGATCCTGGTACTGCTGCAGGTGAGTGCACAGCATCCCTTGGCCTCAGTGGGATTGGGAATTTGCCCAGCCACCTAAATGCTGATTTAGATTTCAAAAAGACTGCAAAGCTTAGGAAACCAGGTAGGATTATTTAAAAGAGTTTGTGTGCAGCCCCGCAGTCTGAACCATTTCATAGTGATCAAAACCCCTCAGGCTTTTGTCATGAGAACCACAGTGAAGAGTTCAGCTGCTGGTTTCACTTGTGACTTCAAGTTCCTCATTTTAAAAAAAGAGCTACTCCCTTCCCACAAAAGCAGAAATTATAAATATTTGTTTCTAATGGGCCTTTCTTCTGATGTCACCTCAGTGATAAGGTGTTCCTGTAAGAGCAGTGAAGGTGCCCTTGGGTAGGGCAGACCCAGACCATTCCCACTGCTCTCTCTGAAAGCCAGCCCCATGAAATGGATGTGCTGGGACCTATTCCAGTACATAAGAATGTCATCTCACTCTGGTTACATCAACCTTTTAATCAAATCTTGGGCGAATATCCCAGGTGGCAAGAATGGGCTGTGCTGTGCCAAGAACAGCGAGTCCATTCCAGAACCACCCAGTTCACTCCAAAACACGTTGGCTACAGCTACAAAACCCTTTGAGTCCAGCAAGGCGTGGGAAAGTGGAGCTTTTCGCCAGATTGCTGCGCTGTCCTCGCTTTTCCAGAGCTGAAGCCATATCCAGAGGCTGCCCACACCATCCTTAGGAGGTTCAGCCACCCAGGAGGCACCAGGAAAGTTGGCAGGTTCAGGTGCCAGCTCCTGTGCACCAAAGAAAGGAATGAGGAGACTTCTGTCTGCTGGACTTTAATGGAAAAAGGATTTCTCCTGCGCTGCTGCCTTCATGAAAGGACCTCTGCCTTCTCTGAGGTATTTGATGGCCCCAAGGATTTCACCAGGCAGGGAAGGCATCTCCTGGCTTTTCCACACAAAGTGCTGTGTCTGACTTTCATCTGCCCTGAAGAATCTTCAGCTTGATGGGCTGCTTTACACTTTCCTTTTCCTTTTTTTTTTTTTCCTCCCGCAGGAGAAAATTCTAGACTGCAAACACAGGAAGAAAAAAGGCTGAATTGCCAGCAGATAAGCCCAATTTCACTTGACCCCTGAGCTCTATCGGTCACTCCTAACAATGGGATGTACTCTTATCTCAGCACACCACTTAACACCCATTAATGCTTTGGGGAGTTAGTCCAGCTCTTTAAGATCCCCATGTAAGGATTTATTTCAAACGCTGAGATGAGTGGGATGACTGCCTTTAGCAGCTGCAATCTGAAGTGCTGGCCTGTCCTGCTCAGTACTCTGTTCACTGTAAAGCTTTAACCCGGTGGATTAAGGACATGTAAGAAAAAAGAATCACTTAGAGCAGATTTGCAGCTGGTTTGAGTTGGGAAATCTCCTGCAGCACACGCTGGTACCAGTTCCCTTACTGCGGGAGCACTGGCACTGCTCCACAAATTAATTCATCCGGGTTCATTGCCTGATGGTTGTGTTGACTTACATGAGAGGAAAGTCTGGTTCCTCACCAAGTCTGGAAACCAGTCCTGACTTTGGATGCAAATTCTGGAAGTTTTTATTGGGCATTTGGAGTTTCTCTGAGTTGTCTCCATTTCTTTTCATTCTGCTGGGATGGCATAAAAATTCATGCTGTACCAAAAAGAAAAACTTCTAAAATTATTTACTCATCTAGTTATCCTGAAATAATTTAAAATCAGATTAAACTAAATGTTGCTGCAAACTTTGCTATGTTCAGAAATTTCCAAGGAGAGTTGAGACAGATGCACAGGCTTTTCAACCTCTTACAAGTTTCTTTGCCACTACTGGGCAGAATTAAGAACTTCAGTGCAAGTGTGTAATTTTGACTTTATAATAGAAACAAAATTAACTAGACATATAAAACGGAGCAGCCTGCCCATATCCCTGATTGCAAGGATTCCAACGAGAATTTGGGTGAATACAGCTGCCTTCAACAGACCCTTCTCAAGGAAAGATAGGCATCAGCTGAGAGCTCCAATGCTGCTGGAGAAGGGCTCCCTGACAGCAAAATTTACTAAAATCTTGTGGAGGAATGGCAGAAAAATTGGCTTAGACCACTGAAAAGGAAAAATTACACAGTCAAAATAAAAATTATAATTAAATTTTTTCTTACGGATTTTGCTGGAGTAGGAGTGCCTGAAAATTGCAGAAATGAGCTCATCTTTGCTCCGTCTGTATCTGTCCCAGGTCACTCTGTCCCACTCACTGGTCCCAGTCAAAATTAGAAACAATCCCCTTCATATTTCCAACTGGTCTTAAGTTTCTCGTGGATTTTGACTGAATGCAGTATTTGACTCCAGCAAAGTGTGTTTTCTTTCTAAAACGCTTTTAGCCTTGATTCATAACTGGTAGGAAAAAATAATCTATGGAATGAAATATGCCGAGGGTTTTAAGCAATATTTAGGCAAAAAAGCAGCTGGTAAATCTCTAATGAATGGCTGGATGTAGAGCTAACACATAATTCATGGCATGCCAGCCAGGAGGGCCTAATCCATCTCCTCTGCTCCTAACTCCTCATGACATCCCAGGAGCTGGGGCTGCACTGTGAGCACCCAAGGCAGGCAGCAGGAAAGGAGGTGCTTCCACAGGTCTTTCCCTGGCAGTGCTAGGCTCTGCAGCCAGAAGGTTTTTCAGGATTATTTTCTCTGGTTCAGCTTCTCCTGGCTTGGTTTTAAGGACAGGCTGTTGTATGGGGGGACTCGGGTGACAGAGTTTGAAAGGACAAACTGATCACCCTTGGCAGATGTCATCACTGCTACATCCACTCCCATTCCTCTCCACACACAAGAGCTTAATAAAATCCCACATATCCTATAAAGAATCCCATTTCCCCTTTTACTTTAGTAACACTTTAAAATAATGGGACATTGATACTGCATTACAAAGCAATTCCCTCGGATGGATCCATGGCACAGTCCTTATCAAGTGAGTTCAAGGTGATTTATGTTATCATGGTGATTTTGCATCTTGTTTATTACCTTCTAGAGATCACTTTGCAGTGATTTTTAAGGTGGCATGAAAATTACCACCTGAACTGTCTTCTAAATCAATGAAGCCTTTTCCTGCCCGATAATAAAGCTCTCTTTATGGTTTTCAATGAGCAGATATTAGCTAATACTTAATTACTGTGGAGGGGCAGGTCCTAAGCACAGGAGAGTCAACAGCATTAATAAAACTCTGAGAGTAAAAATAAATCAGGAGGTACAATAAGGGGGACATTAAGGAGTGAGATGTTCACCTCTGGCATTGCCTTGAGGGGACACCAGGGTCTCACTGTGACATCTCCACCCTTTGGTGTTTCATGGACACCTTTCTCCTGTGAAGATGTTGTTAATCCAGCCCGTTGTTGCCTAAAATCCCTCAGTGCCTGAAATGCTGCCCTTAACGCAGGGCTGGGATTCTCTTCCTTGATTCCTGACACAATTTCCCACTGATTTGGAAGAATCAATCTGCAATTGGTGCTGGAAGTTTCATATAAATGCATCAGAGGTGACAACCAGGGCAGGTCTGTGATGGGACAGGTCCTGGCCATCCTCAGCTTGTTGTTCCAACAGCAGGAGGAGGAGACAAAAACCACACTGCTCCCTCCATCCCTGCCCATGGCCCACCAGCACCCAAACCCTCCATCCTCCATGGAAACCAGTCACCATCTCCTCTGCTTCACTGCAGACTGAAAAATTATATCTGCAGTGCCCAGCATTCCACAAATCACAGCTGGTGCTTTCAGAGGATCCCCAAAAGCTCAATGCTCAATCTTTCTCCCTGCTTTCTCACAAGGAGGCTTCTAAGAAACACGTTTTCCAAATTTTCCCTGCTAAAGGATGCAATTTAATATGAGACTGGGGATGACTTCTTTTGTCACAGGACTCTCGGAAATGGTGTTGGCTAGTGGTTTGGGCACAAGTAAATGGCAGGAAAAAGATGAGCAGGTGTGAGATGGAAAAATTTCCTCACACCTGGGTAAAAAATCCCATATTTTGGACACAGGAGCAGAGGTACAGGCAGGTCACTGCAGGCTCAACAGCTGCTTTCTATTGGCAGAGCCAATCCCCCAAGCCGCTGCCAGCCTGCACATCCTTTTGGATAACATTCTTTGCAGCAATGCATAACCAAAGATGAATTACAATGGAAGAGTTGAGAGTTTTTTTACTAAAACATGCTGAACTCACAAAAATCTAGCACTAGCAATAAATTCTCAGCATAATCTTAAGAACAGGATGTTTAAATGTGACCAATACTCCACAAAGAGCATGTTCTAACTCTTGTCTGACGCCCGCATTGCTTCCACTTCTGAGCAGCTTTATTTTCATTCCCCAGAGGAGTTGCATATATAATAGATCATTTTAGCATTACTCCATAATACCTTCTTATAACTGATACATTGTGTAAATAAAATGAAACATTAATAAAAATGGTTGGTGTCTATCTCTGGCTCTAATTTGAATACTTACAGACAGGAAAAAAAAACAAACCTCCTGGAAGTGATGCTAACAAATTTCACAAACAAGCCACTGAGAAAATGTGAGCACTCCAGGAGAAGGTGGCCACACAGCCAATAAATCCTCTCCCTTAAGCCAACTAGTTATTGTCTATAACATCCATAAAACTCCTTGCACAGAAGACCCTTCGTCATGAAATAAACCATCAATCTCCACTGCATTACTATTCATTTTCCGTGTGTGCTGAGAGCAAATGTCATTCAAGGCATTACAGTTCTCTCAAACTATATTAAAATACATAGTCTGAGGTTACATCTTTTTGAGCCTCTCTGTTCATAAATTGTCGCTGCTGATTGGAACATAAAACATATTTTATAACGCCATAAAGCCCCAGAAGATACAAGATCACTCATGTTTGTCTTTATGGCTCAATGTGTAGAACTTCGAGCTGCTAAAGCATTGTGTATTTCATAACAGCAATGGCCAGGGTCCTGTGGAGAGGAAGTCTTAGACATTTCCATAAAACATTATTACCATATTCCTTGATGACTGAAGCACCTCTGTGCACAGAGCCTGAGCCCTTAACTTATGGACTGTAAATGGATGAGTTTTCCCAATAAATCAGCTTTGTTTAGGAGCAGAGTTATCCTGCCCAACACTTAGCTTTGAATGTTATCTCCAGGTGTCAGAGTAATGATGACTTTTTTCATTCCTCCATTTTTCTTTTCTTCCTGATATGACTAAGAAAACTCTTTTTCTAGGGATAAGTCCCTTGAGAAGTTGGTGAGATATTAGGAAATTAGGTCATCTTCTCAATGATGTTCTGTGACTCCATCAGACCTGCTATTTCTGGATTCTCTTTGGGGAGCAATGGCCATCCTTTTACACCCTGTTTCCTGCACTAGAGCAGTGCCAGGATGCCCCATCACTGAGCCCTGCACTGTCAGGATTATAAATCAGCACCCAGAAAAAACAGGGTGGGGGCAAATGCTGGGTTTGGACTGGAGGTTTACTGCAACACCTGATGGATTCAGAGACAACACTGCAGGGAGATGGATGCAGAACCTCAGGTGCCTGTCAGTCTCCAAAACATCTGAAGGATGGCATTTTGGGTGGAAAGAAAAGAAATAAAAAAAAACCAAAAAAACGGGGTTGAAGGCTGCTGGCTGGCAAACAGACTCATTTGTCAAGAGAGTTGACAAACCCTTACAGACTCCAGGTATCCAATCTCTCCATATGAGAGCAGGGACGCAACCTCATTCTGCTCTCAAGAAAAGGCCCAGGAGGTGATAGATTCCCAAAAACCCCATGATATCTGAACCTTGGGACTGGCAGGCATAGCCACAAGCTGCTCTGGCTCCAGCATCCCAGACAGATTTGTGTGAGGATCCCAGCAGCCCTGATGATCCAGCAGTCCAGCAGGACACCCTCATCCCATGTGCTGCAGAGCTAAAGCCTTGGTATTCCAGTGGTTTCCTCTCTGCAGAAAGCTGTGCAGTATTTCCACCCCTTTAAAGGTCTATAAGAGGTCTCATCAAAGCCAGGTATAGTTTATATTGCAGATGGCTGCTGACATGATATAATCCACACTAACAGGCAGGCTGTTAAAGGTCAGAGTCTCACTTCACTTCTGTTATTAGCTTTGATGTTGGGAAGATGCTGAATTCTCTCCGTGTCTTTTTCTTTTAGAGGGAGAAAAGACACTGTTTACTGTCAGGCTCTTCATCAACATAATTGGTGGCTTCTCTGGAATCACCCCTTTGCTCTAAAAAGCGCTGTAAATCAGCTGTAGGAAGCCTGGTCTTTGAAAAATCCTCGAGCGGAAGAGGAACACGAGCAGCAGTTTGCAGGATCGGCTCCATGTCTGTGCCAGATGTGTGCAGCAGCCAGGGCAGGCTGGAGCCTTCCTCATCCTGCATCCCTGAGCTGGCAAAACTGGTCACAGCTTTAAGACACGAGAGCACCTGGAAACTTTGGGGAGCCCCCCAGGAGTTGCTGCAAGCTCTGGATCCGGATGGAATCTTCAGCTCCGTGTGCTGCTTCCACGCACAGCGGGGATGCTGCTCCCAGCATGTGTGTGCCAGGTTGTTGTGTGGCTGCTCCACCTAGCCCCTGCCTGCTCCAGAGCCCCCGAAGTCCCTGAGGGAGCAGAGATCATTCCCAGCCATCCAGGCTGTGCAGCCAGACTTGCAGCACTAAAGCACACCAGCAAATATTCCTGGGAGCAGTCTGAGAGAAGTGAGGTGCAATAAAGTGTTTCAGGGATTGAAGTGCCAGGGCTGCTGTCCTTGGAGCCCATGCAGGGCTGCATCCTTCCCAGCCCCCCATCCCACCCAGCAGAATGGAGGCAGCAGAGTGGGAATCCTCAGCCCTGTCTGCCACCCCCTTTCTGAACAAGACCCCAAAGGCAGCTTTTGCTGCTGAGACCCTTATTCAGAAATAATACTGACATCACTCCAGCTTCCAGTTCGCTGGGGGCTCCAGCTCCTGGGAAAACTTCTCATCTAATCTCAGGCAAGAGACATCATACCCATCACCAAATCCTTGGAAAGTCCCTGCTGACCTTGACCACTCCTCTGTGCGGACCCCAAAGCCCTTCCCGAGCTGGGCACGGCAGAGGGAGGCAGGGGCTGCGGGGCTGGTGCCAGGCTCGGCTCTGTGATCTCAGCAATAGTGAGGCTTTGCCTGAAGATGGCACTACAGAATGGCTGGGGCCAGCGTGCGGCGCAGCCCCGGCGGCATCGCTGCGATTAATCCAGCGCTGAGCAGCCAACAATCCCAGCTCCTATTCCCCATAAAATGCGTGTCCCCTGCCGGGTTAGGGTCTGCTGGGGGGAAGGACAGCAGAGGTCACTGTGTGCCCGACAGACACAAACCCCAAATCCTCGGGAGGAAGCTCAATTCTCCCCGTTCCTTGCAAAACTCGGGCTTCCAAAGCAAAATCGGGCTCTTGCTTTTCGTGTTCGTGAGTTTCATCCGTCTTGCTCCTGACTTGGTGAAACTGCAGCAGCAATTTTAGTTTCCCCCCATAAATGGCAGGGCAGAAGCTCACAGGGGGCAGTTGCAGTGCTGAATGACCTCAAACCCTCTCATTATGGGGCAGCACGGTGGAATGGCTATTCCCCCTCTTCTCCTTCCCTATCCCATGCGTGTAGCTCCATTGAAACAAGCCACAACAGGAAGGAGTTACCAAACTGCCCAGCCTCGCACAGCGAATCCTCTCCTTCCCACTGTACAGGACCAGGAACTGCGGCTCCCAAATAATTTAAATCCCCAGGCATTAATGCCAAAAAACCCCACAGCCCTGAGGTTGCCCAGGCGGAGATGTTTCAAAAGCACTTTCCTGAGGGTTTCCAGCAGACTCCATGGGCAGCCAGGGGGAAATTCCTGGGCTAAGGGCCAGGATGCAACAGGGAGGGAATAGGGAAAAGTCAGAGATTAATTGATCTTTGTCCACGAGGGGCCCGGCGGAGGAGCCGGGCACGGGGCAGCCGCCCGGCCAGTGCCACTCGGCTGGTGGCGAGTGAGAGCGGCTCCGCGTTATCCCTCGCCATCGCTGGTACCGGGTCACACCCCGCGCCTTTGTTTCCAGGCGAGGGCAGATAAAGGGCTCGGCGCAGGCAGTGGGTGGGGGTTATGGCCAGGGAAAGACAAGGTCTGCTTAAATCCAAACCGGGAAGCAGGGGTGCTGGAGGTGGCCAGGAGAAGGATGCTCTCTCCAGGGGGTCACCCTCAGTCCTCCTGCATCAAGACTTTGACTGCAGGCAGGGCAAGCAGGCAGGAGCCCGGCCTGCCAGGCTCAGCTCGACATCAGTTCACTGGAGAGGGTGAAGAATTGATTTGAACTCTCAGACAAGTCACATTCCTGAATATGAACCTGAGAAGCCATAGTACACAAAACCCATCTCACTGTCTGTTACCAGCACTTTTCTGACCACTAGGAAGGGCTCAGGAGAATCCGAGCCCCAATCCAGGACTGGCTGTGGCTGCTGTCCATCAGCAGCTGTCACCTCCATGCTGCAGAATGACCATGGACTCATGTGGGGAGTTGGGTGCATTGCTGTTCCTCCCCTCTGCAGCCTGTGCAGAAGCTTCCCTGAAGTTTAAACCGATCTTTCTGATGCATTATGTGAAAAACTACATTTTTTTGACAAGAGTAATGGACCATGATGGGGTTTAATGTCATTGCAAGCCTGTACACATGGTCTTCCCAATGAAAAGAGCACGGGAAGTATTACCAGAGGACTTCCCAAAGAGGATAAGATATGAAAGGAGAGGATAAACCACGGCGCCAAGTATCCATATGGCAGCGCAGCATTTGTGCTGGAAGCAGAGACAAGCCACAAAGTTCAAAGCTCCAAGCAGAGCTGCTCCAGAGTTCAAGGTCCCTCCCACCCATGATTTTGTCAGCTATAGCTGCAAACCCTGCCATGGGCACTGGCATGTGCTCAGCAGGGCTGGGGATCACCTTCCAGTCTGACCCACGACAGAGTTATAAAGTTCATATTTGAGCCACTCCAGATTTTAGCTCATCACGGTTTCTAAGCCATTTCTGCATGAGACATGGACAAAGTTAAAGGTGCCACAATGGGGAGTGGGGCTGCCAGCCCGTGTGGGTCTGAATTCCTCGTTTTCCCTAAATCATGTCATCTGCCTGAGCATCCTTCACCAGCTTCCTAACATTTCCCATCCATCTCGGCCGTTGGAAACCCTTTGGATCTCCCTTTTGTTTACAATGAGTAATGGGCAGGAGTTAACAGAGGTTCCAGAGGAAAAGGTCAGTGTAGTTCAAGCAGCATTAGGAAGAAACGCTCAGCCCCGCTTTGATCTGCAGAGGATTTAAGCGGTCAATAAGGCAGCGCGGGGAGCAGCAGCATCGCCCAGATGCCCTCTCGGTGGAGCTGCTCCGAAGGCCCCAGTGGCGGTCCCAGCCCCGCCAGGATGCAATTCCTACCAGTCCCTCGGGGTTTATGGCCGGGGGAGGGCGTGAGTCACCGGCCCCGTGTCTGGCGGTGCCATGCGCGGCTCCCTGCCCGCCGCCGCAGCCTCCCCGCGTGTTTGCAATTGCTGAGGCAGACTGTTTGCTCCTGCCACGTCCAAGGCAATCCAGTAAAAGTTTACAAAGGGCTAGAGCTCGGTCGTGAGCTTGTGAAAACACCGGTCCGGGCTCCCCGGCTCTGCGGTTCAAAGTCTGAAGTGTGCCCTGTCGATTTACACACGTATTTATTTTACGGCTGAATGGGAGTGATTTCACCGAGATCGACCTACCAAGAAAACGGGGTGAAAGCCCTTGAGCTGGAGAGAGTGGGTGGGACTTTTGCTTTTTAACCTTCAAATGTGTTGGGCTGATGGATCCTTCCCAAGAACAGCCGATTAATGGGACAGGATGAGGCAGGATGATGTGCTGGAGCAGCGCTGGATGTGTGGCAGCTCCATTGCCTGGGGTGACACTGGGTCAGACACCCGGTGCCTCGGCTGGGACAAGATTTTAAGAAGCATTTCCAGCTCCTCAAGGTGGAAAGACCGCAGCCCACAGTCCCAAGAAGGGACTTTTCTTTAACACCATACCAGCATAACCTCTGATGTTTATATCATCTGAAATGACAAATGCCCTGTATGGATGCTCATTCGATATTCATGATGGCATTTTCCTGGCTTATCCTAATCCACTTTCAAAGTAAAATCAGCTAAATTTGAAAAAGGCGCTGTCATCATAATAGTGCTGGTTTTGGTACAACTTTGGCAGAAAAATTGCATGAGCTCACCCAGCATGAGCAGCCACATTTGCTGTCGACCAAAGACCTGCCCCATCCATGGAGTCTGCAATGCTTTAAGTATCATTTCACCCCACACTGTGTGCACCAGGATTGTAATGGAAAACGCTGTTATCACTCAGTGATTTCCTCCCCACCCTTCTGCCTGTGTGTCCCTCCCAGTGCTCACCTTGCAGCTTCTCCTTGCCTGGGCACAACCCCTGCCTTCAGCCACATTTGGTGGCCACAATTTCTCCTCTACGTCCATGCCTGTTCTCAACCCACCATCTCAGATGAACATCTCTTCCCTGCCCAGCCTCCTTCCCTTCTCTTTCTCTCTTTGCTTGGCTTCTATCAGCAGGATGCATTTGGAAGAGCTTTTAGTGAATAAGCCCCATAAATGAAGTCTCTCAGTATCATACATGTCTCCTGCTGGTTCCCCAGCAGGTTTCCAGATTAGAGGGGGGGGGAAAAACCAAAAAGAAATCAAAAGAAACCAGATGCTCAGGGGATTGATTATTCCTGCATGATCCTTTGGAAAAATAAAGTGTTTGGAAAGTTCCGAAAACGTATTTTGGTGCTGGGAACTAATTTATAAAAAGCAGAGGGCAGGAATAGATATGGGTTCAGGCTTCCCAGATGCCAGGAAATGATGTTAGGTTAGGTATTCTTGGAGTCAGAGCAGTGCAGGGGGTATGATGGGTACCTACCACCCCGTGGGCTGTGAGGCTTCCATGGGTGCCTCCAGCTGAATCATTTTTGGGATGGGTCAAAGTCAGGAACAGACAGCAGCTCTTGCATTTTCCATGGGGTCCCATACGAAGCACAGCTGCAGCCTGAGCAGAGCCTCTTTACATCCTCCCCTAATCCACTCACACCCTCTCGATCTGGTTCAAATAAGCCAGTGGGTTTGTCCCGAGCCCCAAGCAGGGATGCACATGTTCCTGGGTGAGGGGAAAGCCTTGGAAATGGGGTCATGAAAGGATATGGCTGGGAGAAACCACTCATCGGGCAAAATCCAGGGCTGAGCGCCCGCCTGGAGCTCACATGGGGTGGCTCAGCAGCAGAGGAGCAGCCACGCTGCCAGCAGCTGCCTGACACGGCTCCTCCTCCCTCCAGAGGCAGCCCAGGGATGGAGGGGAGCAAGGAGCAGGCAGAGCCCAGGGTCACTCCATGGTCCCCTGCCCTCACCATCCCACCACCAAGGGCTGGGGGTCCCTGGGCTGGACACAGCTGGGGTGGCCACGAATGCAATCCTGGGAAGGACAGGAGTGTCCCCTGCCCTCCCACAGCACACACAGGAGTGTGCACAGGGGGCCTAAAGGCAGCAGGATCAGAGATCCAAGGACACAGGGCTGCTGGAGGAGATAAGCTCTGGAAAAGGTCGTTCGCCAGAGAGGCTGGTATTTATCTGGACATGCAAAAAAACTATAGGGAAAATGCTGTTAAGTGACTACGTAAATATTTCAAGTGGTGTTTCTATTAAGTCCACACTCCCTTTAGAGATTTTTGGTTTTACTCCTGGACTCAAAGGTGTCTTCCGTGACTTTTTGATTCTTATCTCAATTCTAAATGTTAAACTCCTTGAGTCAACTGATTATAATAATTTAGAGTGTTGTTTCAATGATTTATCAGAGCAACACAAGCCAAAATGAGGGATTATTTGTGAAAGTTTGTTTGAAGCACTTACAGGAAAAAACCATTTCTGAAAACGTGAATGAGATTATTTTTTAATGGAAAAAAAAAAGCATATGTAACTTTCAGGAGCTGAAATGAAAGTGTGTAATTTTTCTGAAGGAGTTTGACAATCAAAAGCTCTGAAATGAGTAACCTTCTGGCCCCCCAACAGTATTCCTGCAAATCTTTCTATGCTACTAATAAGAGTTAGCATTTTTATTATATTTACCATTGTGCAAAATGCATTTCTGCCATCAATACCTTCATTTATATGAGCCTTTTTGTTGTGCTTTCATTGTTGATATATTCAAGCTATTTATTATTACTTGTTTATTTAAAATCGCTTCGCTATGTGGGCTTTATATTTCTTGGCTGCATTCAAAATACATATTTAAATAGTCTGTGCCTCTAAGAGGAATGATATTAGTGATAAAAAACTCTGTATTCACTCATGTCTCTCCCAGTGAGTTCTACTGCATGTTTTATAATCTCTTTATGCTTCCTTACCCTCTTTTGCAAAGGCTTTAATTTCTGTTGTATTATGCAGGGTATAAATACCACAAAGGAGATGTTGATATTATTTGTTTATAGGGCACATCACATATTTACAGCTCAGGTCCAGAGGTTCTCCTACGGCACAGCTAAGAGAAATACCAGGTATTTTTAGGGCAAAATTCCCATCTGACTTTATAACAGAGATATTTCTGCTCTGCAATATTTGCTTTTAATGATAACGATTCCAGCCCTGATGATAAAACCTCAAATCTTGCAACAAGTGTTTCTCTCTTTTTTTTTTTTTCTTTTCCACTACTCCTGGAGTTGTGCGATTGTGCAATTATCTCAGCTTTTATTTTTTATCATCTTTTATACCTTGTGGCTGCCAAGAAGAGCTTGAAATGGCGAACTCTGATGTTTCAGGCATTCGAAGGTGTTGAGAAGGGGCAGGTCCTGAGGCAGGGTTCATGGGGCTGAGGCAGAGTGAGGGGCCCTTCTCCACGATCCCAGGGGAGGTCTTGGGGTTCTTCTACAACACTGGGGGGTCCTGCCTCCAGTTTGGGCAGGAATTTGCTGCAGGGTCCAGCCTTGTGCCCCACAGGCTGGCTCTCACTCAGCCTTACCCTCCGAGCGCAGCGAGATGCCCACGGAGATCCAGAATTAGCGGGTTCACAGGGTGCTGTGAACCAGTGGGCTTCTTTAGCTTAAAATACCCCGCAGAGAGGGGCGAGTGCTTGGGGGAGGCTGCAGGATGCCAGCAACACACAGACGTGGATGGGGAAGGCGCACGCATCAGGAGCAAGCAGCCCCAGCTCGCCAAATCATCTCCAGGTGCTGCTCAGCGACCGCACTGAGCCCCCGAGGGGCATCCCCGAGCCCGGGACAGCCCCTCCGTGCTGCCATCCTCCTGTCCCTCCGTGCTCCTGTCCCTCCGTGCTGCCATCCTCCTGTCCCTCCGTGCTCCTGTCCCTCCGTGCTGCCATCCTCCTGTCCCTCCGTGCTCCTGTCCCTCCGTGCT
>VXAX01003532.1:276463-295108 GCA_013399835.1 Leptocoma aspasia | reverse complement strand
GGTGTTTCTATTAACTCCACACTCCCTTTAGAGATTTTTGGTTTTACTCCTGGACTCAAAGGTGTCTTCGGTGACTTTTTGATTCTTATCTCAATTCTAAATGTTAAACTCCTTGAGTCAACTGATTATAATAATTTAGAGTGTTGTTTCAATGATTTATCAGAGCAACACAAGCCAAAATGAGGGATTATTTGTGAAAGTTTGTTTGAAGCACTTACAGGAAAAAACCATTTCTGAAAACGTGAATGAGATTATTTTTTAATGGAAAAAAAAAAGCATATGTAACTTTCAGGAGCCGAAATGAAAGTGTGTAATTTTTCTGAAGGAGTTTGACAATCAAAAGCTCTGAAATGAGTAACCTTCTGGCCCCCCAACAGTATTCCTGCAAATCTTTCTATGCTACTAATAAGAGTTAGCATTTTTATTATATTTACCATTGTGCAAAATGCATTTCTGCCATCAATACCTTCATTTATATGAGCCTTTTTGTTGTGCTTTCATTGTTGATATATTCAAGCTATTTATTATTACTTGTTTATTTAAAATCGCTTCGCTATGTGGGCTTTATATTTCTTGGCTGCATTCAAAATACATATTTAAATAGTCTGTGCCTCTAAGAGGAATGATATTAGTGATAAAAAACTCTGTATTCACTCATGTCTCTCCCAGTGAGTTCTACTGCATGTTTTATAATCTCTTTATGCTTCCTTACCCTCTTTTGCAAAGGCTTTAATTTCTGTTGTATTATGCAGGGTATAAATACCACAAAGGAGATGTTGATATTATTTGTTTATAGGGCACATCACATATTTACAGCTCAGGTCCAGAGGTTCTCCTACGGCACAGCTAAGAGAAATACCAGGTATTTTTAGGGCAAAATTCCCATCTGACTTTATAACAGAGATATTTCTGCTCTGCAATATTTGCTTTTAATGATAACGATTCCAGCCCTGATGATAAAACCTCAAATCTTGCAACAAGTGTTTCTCTCTTTTTTTTTTTTTCTTTTCCACTACTCCTGGAGTTGTGCGATTGTGCAATTATCTCAGCTTTTATTTTTTATCATCTTTTATACCTTGTGGCTGCCAAGAAGAGCTTGAAATGGCGAACTCTGATGTTTCAGGCATTCGAAGGTGTTGAGAAGGGGCAGGTCCTGAGGCAGGGTTCATGGGGCTGAGGCAGAGTGAGGGGCCCTTCTCCACGATCCCAGGGGAGGTCTTGGGGTTCTTCTACAACACTGGGGGGTCCTGCCTCCAGTTTGGGCAGGAATTTGCTGCAGGGTCCAGCCTTGTGCCCCACAGGCTGGCTCTCACTCAGCCTTACCCTCCGAGCGCAGCGAGATGCCCACGGAGATCCAGAATTAGCGGGTTCACAGGGTGCTGTGAACCAGTGGGCTTCTTTAGCTTAAAATACCCCGCAGAGAGGGGCGAGTGCTTGGGGGAGGCTGCAGGATGCCAGCAACACACAGACGTGGATGGGGAAGGCGCACGCATCAGGAGCAAGCAGCCCCAGCTCGCCAAATCATCTCCAGGTGCTGCTCAGCGACCGCACTGAGCCCCCGAGGGGCATCCCCGAGCCCGGGACAGCCCCTCCGTGCTGCCATCCTCCTGTCCCTCCGTGCTCCTGTCCCTCCGTGCTGCCATCCTCCTGTCCCTCCGTGCTCCTGTCCCTCCGTGCTGCCATCCTCCTGTCCCTCCGTGCTCCTGTCCCTCCGTGCTGCTATCCTCCTGTCCCTCCGTGCTCCTGTCCCTCCGTGCTCCCGTCCCTCCGTGCTCCCGTCCCTCTGCGTTCCTGTCCCTCCGTGCTCCTGCCCCTCTGTCCCCGCATTGCCAGCACAGGGACCCGTGTCCCGCTGTCCCCGCAGTGCCAGCACGGGGACCCGCTGTCCCGCCGTCCCCGCAGTGCCAGCACGGGGACCCGTGTCCCGCCGTCCCCGCAGTGCCAGCACGGGGACCCGTGTCCCACTGTCCCCGCAGTGCCAGCACGGGGACCCGCTGTCGTCGCCAGCTCCGCAGCGTGACCTGTCAAGAGCAGGGTCAGCTGCAGGTCAGCCCCAAAGAGAGAAAACAGCAATCGCCTCCCCTTATCAGCGCTTGGGGCGGGCGGAGAGAGACACCCGTGGGGTGGGAGCAGGGGAAGGACCGCGGGGACGGCCCGAGGGTCACCCCTGGGTTAGCACCTGACAGCTCTGATGGGGGAACGAGAGCTCCAGGCAGTTTAATCCCGTTTGGTGCCCAGCTCCCACATCGTTACAGCTCTGATACAAAGCCAATATACACTGAGCAACGGCAAGTACCCGCCCCACCCAAAAAAGGTGCTTTTCCAGCCGGAATTATGTCCGTTTTCATGCCTGACCCAGGAGAGAGGGAAGCTTTGCTGATGCACAGGGTAACCCTATAGAAGGCTCTGAATCCTGCCCATTTTTATTCTCGTGCACCTTGCAACCTGCGACTATTTATGTATTCAAGGCTTTAAAGAACAAAACATTTAATCATGCTTAACATCAAGGTCAGCGGTAGTTTCCCTGACACTGGAGAAATTATTCCCGTGTGGAGCACCGAGTCACAGCCTGCTGTGTTGGGACCCAGACAGAGCCTTTCTGCAGCCCTGCTCTGAGACATTTTGGGGCAAGTGGGCACAATTTCAGGAGAAAGAATCCCATCTCTGAGAAACAGCCTGGGGTTTATAGAAAACTCAGTATCATCCAGAGCTGGGGAAAAGCAGCTGTCTAAAATGAATGCAACACTCAGTGTTTTGGAGGCTTCCTCATTTTTCCTGGTTTTTGGTGAACCGTCTCCATTCCACTTGTCTCTGTAAGAGGCTGTTTCAGTTTTGCACCTTCCCTAGTGCCCCTGGCCCCTGTCAGAGCTGCTGTGCTGGTGCTCCATCTCTCTCTATTTTTCCTTTAGCCCAGCTGATCCAATCTGGGAATAAAAACAGAGGGAAACAGATGGTCCATTGTACACCGAGCTCCTGCCTGCACCAGCTCCCAACAACCCGGTGCTGGGGCCAGGTCTTGCCTCTTATTTTCCATGTTTCAGGTTAAATGCATGTGCTAAGAGGAATGTGGGCAGGACACCTTGTGTTCCTGAGGGGGGGAGCACCTCAGTCACCCCCTGCTTTGGGATGGTTTCCCTGCTAGAGCTGAAGAAATTGGGTGGGAGGTGATACCTGGGGCAGGGATGGGTGTCCTTGAGCCAGGAGCCCCTGGGGTGCCTGCAGGTGACCTTTTTGTCAGCCCTATTAATAATTGAGTAACATCTTAGGTGCTACAGCAGTTGGAAAATTCTGAAGTATAATCTTTGGTATCTGTGGATTATGTTCTATCACCAAAAAAAGGGTAATTTTTACACCTCCAAAGAACTGTGTGTTACCACCTTCCCTTCAGAGCTTTTATTGTACTATATAATAATTTATTGACACAACATCAGCTTCAGTATCAAACTCTGCCTCCAATTAGCCCAACTCCAGGGAAGTTTCTGTTTCACTTCTGCACAGCAAGCATTGGCCAAATCCAGCACACCAAACATCAGACACAGGCAGCTGGTAGCTCCTAACCCTGCTCCTATTTTCCAGGCTTTCTGCCTACCTTAAGAGACAAGAAAAAGCAGAAGGCTGACCCCCAGCATGATGAATTCCTGCTGAGCTTTTTCCCATTAACTTCACTAAGGGCTTAATCCGGTGGTTTTCAGAAGCTGGGTGGCTGGTGGGGACTTCTGATGGAGGCAGGGGAGAGAAGACAGGGTGTTAACATGTATTTCTGATTAATTAGGGTGTTCTCAAGAGTAAGTGAATAATAGTACTGGTCAGAGCCAGGCATCACACAGGTCTCAGCCCTGCAGAGTAAATGGTGTCTGAATTGTGAGTAATGTTGACCTGGCAGAGGCCAGATAAGATACGGATTTTTCACGTCCAGGACTGGACAGAATTCCACATATTGATAACTAAATGCTCCAAAATATAGGCAGCACTTAGCAGGCAGCTCTTCCTCACTCTCAGAAATCACATTCAGCTGGGTTAGACAGCAGAAGTGACCAGCAGGGCAGGTAATTCATAAGAGAACAATTAGGAGATTAAATGGCCTCAATAACTTCCAGCTTTGCTGCCTACCTGGTACAAGGAGCATCTTTTCCTGTTAATCTGGTGAAAGCCAGGGGCCAAATCCTGCAACATCCAGGAGGGATTTCTGCAGGCACCCTGACAGTTCCCAGCTGGAATTACATTCCAGTGCCACTAGATAAAATCACAACTAAACAAGTGCTGGTGTTAAACAAAATTATGGCAGAGTTGTGGAGAGGATGGTGTTGTCCCTGCACCCTGGGTGTGTTTGGTGGCTGAACATTTTCCATGCATGCTGAGCCAGCACCTTTTATAAATAACTCCTAAATTTACCCATAGCTCTCAAAGCCATCTCACTCTCCTATGTTAGAGCTGCCCAGAACAGCTAAAAATTCTCATGACTGTTTTTCAAAGCACAATAATCTGCCTAAAGTCAGCTGTTTTTGTTTTTAGTCATCTTGAAAACATGAAGATACCCCATTGCTCTGAGAACAGGCAGGAGGAATGCAACAAAATGAATAGTTTGACTTTCGTGCTTTTATTTTGGTATATATTTCATATCTATATCTCATATCTATATATGATATATATTATTCTATTATTGACCTGTTCAGATGTTTCTCAATGGAAAATGTTCAAAATTTCCAGTTTATGAGCTGTTCTTGGAGGAGAGGTGACTTTTTGACACTGATTTGGAATGAAAAATGGTTTGAATAATCCAAGTTTCCTACAGAATATAAACTCCACCTTCCAGCCAGGTCTGGGAATGATAATTTTCCTCCTACTCCAGATTTTCTCACTTATTAAAAAAAAAAGAAAAAAAGAAAAAAGATAAATTTCATGATATACACTTGAGTCTCTTACATTTTTGCCAGGCTAAGTGATGGAGAAATTGCTTCATCCCTTCTGATGGCACTGGTGGAGATGCTGAGAAATGAGCTGTGTTTAGTTACATCCTTCTATCAGGCATCTGTTAAAATTCGAGCTGAATGTAAACAAGTATTTCCCCAGGAGCTGCACTCAGCACCCACAGCATGGTGGGAACAGGTCCTACACTGCCTCCAGCAATTCTCCCTGAGGATGTCACCCCTGTTTACAGAAAAACACTCAGGGGTGGGCAGAGTTAAACCAACCTTAGATATTTTAGCACAGCACATCCACTGCCTTCTTACAAGGTGTCAGAACGAGACATTACTTTAAAAATGGTGGTAAAAATATAAAACCAAACAGACACTTGGGGTCACCCCACCTTTTCAGCATTGCTCAGTGCTGAGCTTTGCAGAGCCCCAGCACTGCTCTGGAGCATGTGCTCCAAACCTGAGCATTGTAGGAGCTTTCCTGCTACATCAACAGCTTTCTCTGGCTGGTGTTGGATGAATGGGGCAGGTCACAGCTCTTACAGATTCATTTCAGACTTTGTGAAGTCAGGAAGATTGTGTCTATTCAGTATTAAATATTATCTCCTGCAAACAAGGCTTAGGAGCCTGTTTAAAAAGTGTGGGCTTTAAAAAGTGTTGGGCTTTATAAAGCGTGGGCTTTATAAAGCATGAGCTTTCCAGCCCAGCACAGCAGCAGCACACGGGGCCACAGCAAATTCTTCTTTTATGAATCACGAAATAGATGCTGCTTTAATGCTTATGGATGTTTGTAAACTGGGAGTTCTGACTGAAGCCAGCGTTTGACCCCCTGGCATTCCTGGTCGGACACATCCTGGCATGGCTCATTGGAGGTGCCCGCGCTCTGCCTCGTCACCCAGAGGCATGGCACACAGATGGAACCATCATATTGGCCTCCAAAGGAAAATATTTAACCCAGAGATGTCAATGGAATATAGAAATGATGGTTAGAATCCCAGAAGCCTGCCTTGTTTTTGTCTTTTTCCTTTCATCTAGCACTTTGGGTCATGCCATCACTTATATGCTTCAGCCCAAACAGGCAACTGCTGAGTTAAGAACCTGGAGTTCAAAGTGAACCATAAACCTTAGTCTATAAGATAAATCATACAAATTACTTTACAGAAATAAATAGAACATTTGGGAGAGAGGTTATCTTCTTGCCTTCAGTTTACATCTCTAATGACTGTAAGTTCACAAATGCATTCTGTCAAGAATATAAACATTGCTTTTATTATACCAAAGACAGATATTTATGGCTAACTTTTACAGTATGGCCAGCCAGCTTAGAGGAAAACCCTGGAATCTAGGCAAGAATGTAGAAACTGTGTCATGATAATTATTAAATTTGTGGGCACCTTTTTAAAGCATAGTGAACTCTACTCAGGAAAAAAAAACCTCACCATGTGGGTTAAACTGCAGAAATAAGGTTTTAAAACAGTGGTCAGGGCTGAGCTTTGCTAATTTTTTCTTGTGCAAGTGGTGCTGACATGCATAAATAGGTGTTCCCACACAAACACACCCAGGTGGGATTTCTCTAAAACTTTGAACTCATCTTTCCCACAGTTCTCAATGATTTTATTATTGCAGCCTTGCACAGTGCTGTGTTTCAGGGCACAATCCTTGCTCTCCTGCTCTTGTTGCCAGAGGAATTTCACTTGGATTAGACTAGTCACTCAATCTTTTTTTTTCTATGGCACGATATAATAAGGAAAAAATTAGATGATAAAAAGATTTTTGCTGAAACTGGGTATTGGAGAGGTCAGGAAAACGTGGAGTCAACACTAAAGGGTGTTTTACACCAAGATCCCAGCATGGAAACTGGTCCCAGTTTGTTTCTTAGAGTGCTACCTTATGCTGCTCTATCCAGACCACATTAGAGTCCCCAACAAACCAAAATATTTTTTACTCCTCTTCGAAAAGTTCCTCTTGCAAAGCAGGGGAACATCTTGTGTAGGATGCAGTTTGGGTACCTGACGTGAAGCTCCTGTCATGCAGGAGATGGGGATAGATGACATTTTCCTTGCACGAAATCAGCAATATTGAAGTGCATTGCTGTTGTGTAAATCTGGCCTCTGCTCCTTGCTCTGTCTTTAGGACAAGGCTGGCTGGGGAGAGGTTGGGCTGTCTGGGACAGGAGGTCCTGCTCCTGTGCCTTGGGAAGTCGTGACATCAAGTGTTTTCACTGCTTGATGGACTCAGGGTGCTTCTGGGGAAAGAGAGACCAGATCCAGGTCCAAAAGGATAAGACAAATACCTCCCTGAGCCCCAGAGGCAGCTCTGCAGAGCAGTGAGAGCGTTTGGGCTCTGCTCCATCTCATCTCACTTACCCCTCCAAAACAAGTCCCTCTGAGCCCAAGCTAAGCTTAATTAGCAAAGCAAACGTGGGCACGGCTCCATTCCCAGTGCCTGGGCTGTTTTACCTCAGCCCAGGGGTATTTCCCATCTCAGCCAAATCAGCCCCTCTCCAGAGCCCTCTTCCCTCCCAGAAAAAGTGCCTGTTCTGGAGCAGAAGAGGAAAGGCTCACACCAAAGCCGTTCTGCACCACGTATTGCTGGGCTGCATGTGTTCTGTGAGTGCAGCAGTCATGGATAAGGTATGAGAAATTGGACATGAGACTGCATTTCCTGCTCGTGCATCTGCTGGATAAGCTGTTTGGAGCCTGCTGCTCCATCCAGGGATTGTTTCTTTCCTACATCATGGTAGTCACAGTGTCTCTGGTCGATTGGGCTAAGTTATGTCTGGGAAGGGAAGGAAGAGAAGGGAAAGAAAGGGGAAAAAAAATGGAGAATGTTGAAGACAAAAGCGTTTAAGCCCGGACACGTTTGTGAGCATGTGTGTGACACATTCATGGGCTGGTCTGTCAGAAGCAGGGATGTAAAATCTGTGCCCCCAGTTGTGCTCAGTAAATCAAAGGGTGGAATGGAAGAAGGAAGGAATTCCTCAGCTCTGGCTACGCCTGCAGATCTTGCCCAAATGTTGCTGGTGTGCCTCCCCCGCTCCAAGCAGTGGAGCTGCAGGGCAGTCTGGGGTGCAGAACTGCTCCCAGTGAGGATCTCATGTCTCCAGTGCCCCCCAAACCCTCACTGCAGGAAACTGGGTCAGCACTGAGTGGTGGGAGGATGGGCTGCAGGCTGCTCCTCAGTGCTGATGAGAGCAAATTATCAGTGACCAAGAGAGCTCCGGGCTTCTCCCCTCGGGACAGGACCTGGCTGGGAAGCAGAGGGGAGAGGAGGGAGAGGAAGGACCATGGGGGCTTGGGCTTAGGTGAGTTTTGGAGTGGGTAGGTTTGTGAGGGACAGCAGGAGGGAGCGGGGCTGCATCTCCACAGAGGGTCAGCAAACAGTGGCAGTGCCAGTGTCCCCAGTGTCACCAGTGCCACCACACCCAAATCTCCTTCCAGCTCCATTGGGGCACAGCAGAGTGTGCCAGCTGCTCTGTGTCCCCTTGCACCTTTCTGCTTTGCATACAGGGGCTGTGATAGAGATGAGAACCTCACCTCTGCTGTATAAACCCACGGGACCATTTAAAAACCTTTCCCAATGGAGGGACATCTCCACTCCCTCACAGCAAAGCACCAGAGGGTGTTTTGATAAACTGATTGTATCCACAGCTCAAGTGGATGGGGGTTTCTGGAAAAAGTCCAGGGATTTTCTGCTCCATTTGACATCTCCCACACAGGCTCCTCCCTTTTGTTCCAAGCAGAAGTGTTACTTTCCTTCTCTTTCCTTACCTTTTTTTTTTTTTCCAGAGGGAATCAAGATACAGGATAGGAAGGAACACAAATGAACAAACAAACAAAAAGCCAAGAAAAATTATTTTTGCATTGAATCATGCAGAAAAAGCCCCACTCCTTTCAAATGGAACTGAACAGCCAAGAAATTTCTGAGAAAAATGGGATTCAATGGGAGAAGTGCATGGAACAAAATGGATTTTGTCTCACTGGGGATTTTTTGCAGAAACACCCGTGACCCCTCCAGCCCCTGCTGCTGTGCCACCTGCCCTGAGAGCAGGGATCAGGGGCACAGACAGAGCCCAGCCACCATCCCCACCCTTGAGATCACCCTTTGTGCAGAACCAACCATTGTCCATAGATGGATATAGGGATTCATTAATAATTTGGCTTAAATGGTGTCTCTGGGCTCTTCATTATTTGACTGCTGGGTTGGAAGCACCAATAAAAATCTTGTGGTTTAGCACAGAACTGAGAGCAGGAGCAGTTAACCATATCCCTGATGTGGTGTCCCTGCTTCAGCAGAGCCTGTTCCTTGGAAGGCCCAGACAGATCCAGCCATTTTCCTCACACTCCTCTCTCTTGCACTGGAGCCACCCTCTCAAGGGCTCTGCTCTCCAAAATTAGCTACAGCTTGCATTAAAACCAGTGCATCTTAATATGAGCTCTGTCACAATCACAGATGAATGAGGTATCAGGATGTACACAGTGAAAACTTCTCTTTGTTGCAGCCATTTGTAACACACAAGCATTCCAGGATTATTCCAGGCAATAAACAGGCCAGGACAACAGTGATTATCCATGAAAATGAGCAATGGTAAATGTTTTAATATAATGGTTTACACAAGAAGTAGTATTAAAAAACATCTCCCAGGCATCTTACCTGAATGATAAATGAAAGCAGAGCCTCAAATAACAATAACAGTGTAAAACAATTTGGGAAGCCTTTTCTAAGCAGCACCCTGGTTAGAGTCCAAAGAAAATACATGCAAAAATATATTCAAAATCCCATGCTTTACATTGTCTTTGGCCAGCTCCCAGTTCTTGGGTATAAAGAACTTTCTCCCAAAGATTTGCAAGTAAAACAAGTTCTTTGAATGAAGACCTGATCCAGCCAGCTGCTGAGCATTCTCCATTCTCACTGAGGTCATCAACATCCATGGTTGGCAGGACACACATAACGCATAGGTCAAAAAAATATTCCATGATGAAATCCATCACATGAAACTCACCAAAAAATGAGACTTTCAGGATCCACCCCTCAGTTGTGTAGCGCTTTCTTGTTTTTCGGGTTTTTTTAAATTAAAAATAGCAGAGATTTGAATACTGAAGTCACTGCTGGAAACTGTTCCAGCATCTCAGTGACCATGGGTCCCATGGAGCTGGATGCTGCTCTCAAGGTTAAGACCAAACCCTCCCTGCTCCACTCGTGGGAGCAGCCTGATGCTTGGAAGCAGCTTCTGGAAATGCTCCTGCACACAAGCTGCCCCTTCAGCCCTGAGCACGGTGCAGGATTGGGCTCTGAGCCCTTAATCCCCACAGTGAGAAGTGGAACACTGCACACAAGATGTAGCAACAAAATAGATTTAGTTCAAGGTTAGTCTCAAGAACCCTTATCTGATCACTGACAGTAATTTATCACACAGAACCCATCATTAGTGTCAAGCTGTTTTATTACCCACTAACTTAACACTGTTTTACCAAGAGTCAAGTGTGATGTCACTCATGTTAAAGTAATTTACAGCTAATAGATATGAGGTAGGAGTCAATGTTGGCTCGCTGAGTTCCTTTCATACTCCCTGCTAGCTCCTCTCACTTTGCTCAGTGGGCAAATGAGGGAGCAAGGAGAGGGAGCAATAAAGGGGAAACCAGCCCAAGCACACGCAGAGGAGTTTTGAATTCAGCATCTTTGAGTACAAGAACTCACTCAAATACATGAACTCTGATATCCAAGAGTTGAAATGGAAAGTAAAATTAAGAGACAGTAACAAGTAGTCTGGTGTGTGGGACAAGAAGTGTGGAGTGCTTTGACCTTGTGGAAGCACCATCGCATCAGCAGAGGGGGAATCCCTCCAAAAGTTACATCTCGTACCCCAAATCCTACAAAATCTGTCTGACCAGGAAAGAATAAGCTTGAGCTGATTTGGCATTGCCTTTTCAGTGGTCTCAGCTTTGCCAGTGAGAGTTCCCCTAATTTGGAACACAAAGAGAAGTTACAGAAACCTCAATAAGGTAGTTTTGTTGCAAAAAAAATTGAGACAATTGTGCACAAACTTTGTTTTCCTTCCCTGCCTTCTCCATCTCTCCAGCCAATTCTGCTCAGTCTTAAGGTCAGCCCCAGTGCAGGCTGTGTTTATAAGAGAATACATTTCCCATTTCCAAGCACTTGCCATCTCCTCTAATGAATCCTCCTGCTGATGTCTCCAGGATCCATATTCTTAGCCTGCTAGACATTCAGAGATAATCCTGACTAATGTGTATATATTCAAAGAGTTTTATTGTGGAGAATTGTACATTTGGGTTAAGGGAAAGGGCATCCTATATCAGCTCACCTCTCCAATTTTATACCCATTAAAACCATTTAAAATCACTGTATCTGCTCTTATTTCCCCTGGAAGTTCCTAAAGTTTTGGTTATTTGCATGGTGACTTCAAGTGGTCCTGGAGGTGTGACCCTTCAAGGGACTGCAGAGAAGGTCTCTAGGGATTAAATTTTAACAGTTCTTGGGATCTCAGGTAAATATGTTGCTCTGACAACACACCTGGACTGTAAATCATTGGAGCATCTCTTTTGTCAGCTCTGTCAATAACTGTCCTGGTCTGTAAATTCTGTTTGATCAAACAACCCTTGGAAACACACGGATTTCAATGGTGACCTCTGTTTCAACCCACAGCATCAATTGTATGCAGATTGGCCAATGGCCCTTGAAAGGAAGACCCCCAACTTTTGGCTGCAGGAAGGGACCAGCTGACCAGATGTGAGGCTGAAGGTTTGGAAGAGCTGGACAATGGTTAAAGTCTAGCTAGAGATTGGCCTGGGTACAGTCAGATGGGATATACATGCTCATAATTTTCTTCCTTTCCATGGGGAACTGAATGAAAGCTTGCCAGGACTTCTGCTTCTGCATATCTCTGCTCTCTTAAAATCGTTCCAGAGGTTTCTTGTAACACATGGCTTTGCTCAGGCTGTTCCTGGGAAATCTCAAGAGCAATCAGGAGATTGTGAGTGGCCCTTTGCTGTGTTCTCCCTGGCCACAGCACTGGTGGGCTTCCACAGGGCTGGGAGAAAGCAGCTGGGCAGGACGAGCTGTGATCCAGGACTAAAACTCTGATGGTGCAAAGCCCAGGTTCTGGCTTGACTTTCTGCTTGCAAAAGTAATGAAAAACTTTCATCTCTTGCTCCCCAACTCCAGAACTTTCAACCATGGAAGCCACTGCATCTCTTGGGCAGCCCAGAGAGACAAAGAAGTGCTTTGCTTCCCACTCTGGCCAAACCAGCTGCCTCTCCACCTCTCCCTCTCCATACCACCTCTCCAACTAATTGGAGCCATGTTTTCATGCCAAAGCAGATGAAAAATTCACCTGGTGAGGGCTGAGAGGTTGCTGAGAAGGTGAAAAAATGAGGCTGGGAGAGGTCAGGGGGGCAGCCAGAGGCAGAGAGGAGTGGGAAGGGAGGTTCCATGAGGTAGAAGAGATTTGCTGACCCAAACCAAGGCAGTTCAGATGTGGCTGTGAAAGGACAGCACAGCCTGCAGTGGGTGAGGGCAGGAAGAATATTGGGGCTGGGGATATTCAAATGAAGCACAGCAAAGCAATGCAGGGAACATTACATTTAGCTCTAATAGGTAGAAAAGGCTGCATCATTCGTTGGTCACATCCTTTCACTACCTTGCTTATGAGAAGTCACAGTGCCATTTCTCCCTCATGAAAATTATTTTTAGACCCATAAAACACATGAGGAGAGAGATGTGAAATTAAAAGTAGCTCATAATGCAGATAGTGTCCCATCCCTATTCATCCCTAGGGCACCTGTATCAATTCCAGTGGAAGAATTCCACCAGAGGTTCATTCAGACCTGTATTTGGAAGTCCACGTCTGTTTAATGCTGGGCTTTTGAGTCAGGAACTTCACACCAAGCCTGAAATGGGAAAAAAAGAAGTGCTTCTAGTTACAGATACCAAATAAAGCAGAAAACGAGCATTAATAGCATAGGTGATTTAGGACAAAAATGTTGTAAGATGTGAAATTCTTTCCCTGTTAGTGCAGAGTTAAATAAAACTCCAGCAAGTAAAATGAGGGAGAGTCATGTTTTGGGACTGTGCCGTATTCTGGGCCTCCAGAATCAAATGCAGTTTCCTGATTAAAACAACAGACTTCTGCAAACCTTCAGACCTTGGAAGAAGAAACCACCTTCTGTGTAGCCAGATTCTCAAGTGGTTGGATTTACTAAGTGCATAACTTCTCACTATTTATATTTTAAATCAAAAAATTTCTTGCTTCCTTCTACTCTGTACATGCATGTAAGGATTTTAAAAGTGGAGATCTGGATTCAAAGCAGCTACAAAAACCACAATTGATTTATCTCACAGTGATGCAGGGACTCCTGTCCTGAAGTACATGTAGAAGTGGGCAGGTAGACTCACTTGCAGGTGACACCCTCCAGACCCTTCACAATCCTTCCCTCCAAGCAAAAATGCTCAAAGAACCAGGAATTATTCCAGATGGGCAAGGGCTACAGAAGCCATGAGGAAGGTAGCACAGGTACAGCCTTGCTGCAGGGACATTTGTGTGGGGGGTGAACACAACCAAAATCTGTACCTCTGTTCCTTGGGTAGTTTGGGAAGGCAAACCTCCAAAAGAGCCCCATGCTCAGGAGCCACAGACCACCTAAAATCTGTAAAGCAAACCTTAAGGTGAGTGAGTGCTGTCTCATTTTCAAGATACGGGGTTTAATGTTGTACTGAAGACTTAAAGCCTTTCCACCATGAAGGCAGGTTGGAAGTGTATCCAGCCAGAGATCAGGGCCACAGCACAGGTCAGACAACAACTTCTCTGTCTCTCACTTTTCTCCAAGGTAGATTAAATCAGCAATGCTTCCTCAAAGTCATTGCACTTCTAAGGAATAACGAATCTGAGGGTCTCCCTATTTGCCAGATGGGTTTTCTTTTTTAATCCTTGAGATGTTCCCATTTCCAGTTTCCTCTCAGCATTCCACATAGTGAAGGGCTCTGTTTATGAGAATACTGCTGTTGATATTAGAGCTCATTACTCCAGAGCCCAAAGCTTTAAGGAAAAACACCCAGTATCACGAGATTTGAGATGAAGCAAATGAGCTCATACCCCAGAGATGTCCAGCTGGGAGATTCCACTTTATGGAAACACTGTACAAATATCTCCAAATGACTTGTGCACCAACATCGCACCTCCCAATATTTAGTAGTAACAGAATGGTCCCAGTTTCCTGCCCTGGCATGGGAAGAGGAAGATCCTTTGCACGTTTCTCCCAACCAAGCAACAACCAGGTTACATCATGACTTTGGTGGCCGAAGCTCCTCGCTTCCCTCCCTCCCCCACCCCAGGAACAATGGCTAACTGTTCTTTTTCCATCTATAAATTTGTCTGAGTTAACAGTTCCCAAGATCTGGCAGCAAGCTGGAGCTGGGAGTGAGCTGAGAGATAGGAGAGTGACAGTCTGAAATGAAACACAGAGCTGCTGGGCCTGCAGCCGTCAGACAGGAGCCTGGCTCCCTCCCTTAAAGATTAGCGAGACTCCTTCGCTGGAGCCCTCCGCATTCCCCAAAATCCTAGCAACAAAGTGCTGTCTCTCAGCCGCCAATGAATCATGTGAATTTAACCTTTCACCTGGCCACAAGGAGGTTAATATACAAAAATAGCCCCCTTTTCTTTTTTTTTTTCCTTCCCCCATTTAATGCCCGTAATGGCAGTGGGCAGCACGGTGAAAACCCTGCATAGCTGGACAGGCTCTGGAAGTGGTTTGATATCAGAGCTCTGCCAGGACCGGGCTGGCATGCCCAGCATCAGCCCACCAGGCTGGAGTTTGTACAGGGAAATAGTTTCCATTACAGAGTACAGAAGATTTTTGCCTCTCCTTGCCCGCCTCTCTGTGCCCTCCGGCTTCAACCCCACAAACGTTTACCCAGGGCGTCCCCCAGCATGCCCACATGGCTGGATCCTGAGTCACCCACTGCTCCCACCCACGGCAAAACTCCTGGAGAACTTCCCAGCTGGGGCCAGACCCTCACCCCTTGCAAGATGCTGAGCCCTCCTAGGTCTGTGTATCATCCTTGGGCTGGAAGTCCTTGTCCTTTGGGCTTGGGGCAAAGTTAGAGCCCTCAGAGTCCCCTGCATAAAACAAGCATGGAGACCAGTTTGTCCATCTGCAAAAAAAATGATGTGGTCTATCCCTCACAGGGTATTCCTGTGCTCACTGGGCCTGCCATGTCAGCCTGAGGATTTCCTGACCGCTCTGCAACTTGGAGCTTCTGTTAAATCCGCCTGGAAGGAAAATGAATTTTAAACAATTTGGGTCCAAATTACGCAAGCAAAAGTCACTTTTAGGAGGCACATGCCAAATTACCCATCTGAGGGGACCACACGTTGCAGTTGGAATTTTGTACCCTTTAAATATTGAATTTAACAGGGTGGTTTGTGTAGCCATTTTTGGCTCATGAGAGGCTGGGGGAACGGCTGAGACTGAAGCATCCCAGTATAAAGGATCTGTAGGGCACAGCAAGCAACATCATCTCTGCAGGACACCTTTTATTTCCCATGCCAGTGAAATCCTTGTGGGCTAAGGAAGAAAACAGGATCTCAGAGCAAAAGGGGGAAAAAAATCAAATACTTTCCCCCACGTCTATCACAGCCCCACTTCCTGAGGGCCACCGCCACATGCATATAACAGGAGATAAATATTTTTGGCAGACCCTGCTGTTTATTTAACCCTTTTCAGACACAGCCCTCTGGCATGCCCTCACTCTTCTAGGCACAAAACCCATCTGTCCCTGCCTGGCTGAGCTGGAGCAGCTCAGTCCTTGCCCACGGCCTCTCACTGGACAGGGCCTCCCCCAGCCCTGGCAGTGTCCATCACAGCCCTGCCTTTGGAATCAGCCTGGCCTCGACTGCAGGAGGTACCTGAGCTTGGTCCCCGGGCAGGGACCAGCCCATCCCTTGGAGAGTGGGTAGGAAGGGGCTGGGGGCAGCATGGAGGGATACAGACCTGGGAATGTGGACTTGGGAATGTGTTGGTGAAGGAGACCAGGGGATGCAGGAGATGCAGGCCCTGTTGGTGCCCTCCTGTCCATCTCCCTCATTCCCAGGCAGGGAAAGCAGCTCCTTGGAAATTCCTGCACCCCGAGCAGTTTGTCCTTCGTTTGGGAGCTGGGAGCAGAGCCGGGGAGCAGCCCGATGCCACCCCTCGGGGCTGAAGGGCCGAAATACGCCATGGGTTTCCCTTTACACCGGCTGGCTCGGGACGGGGGGATCGGAAGGGGCACGGTGCGATCCAGGGCAGAGCCTGGCGCGGGCACCGCCTGGGCTCGATTCTAGCTGGGAGCTCACCCTGCCCGGCATCCCCGAGGGCAGGGGGCTGTGAAACGCCTCTGAGCCCCGGGAGAGGATGCCGCAGCCCGGAGGAGGCAGAGGAATGAAAAGGGACATAATTAATTGTCACCTCCCAGTGCACTGAGGGGAAAGGTATCCGAAGTTTCCACTCTCGGGGTGAGCCTTGCTGCTCTGCCCGGTGCAGCAGGAGGAGGAACGTTTCTGCCCTTCTCTCTCCACTTGTCTTTTCCTTTTTTTCCCCCTTGGCTTTTCCGTGAGGGAGGGGGGAGCTAAAAGCCCCCTCCGGGACGGCGCAGGACTCTCCCACGCGTCCGGCCCGCGCAGGACTCACAAATCAGCCGGAGCAGGATTAGGGCCGAGGGGCCGGGGCGCCGGACAGTCTGTCCCGGCCTGGGGGAGCCTCACCTGGAGGGGTCAGGGCTCCCTCGGGGCCGTGTCGAGCCGCACCGGCCCCTCTGGAACTCAGCCGGAGTCAAGCTGTGCCTGGACGGTGCGGTGAGGGGGCACGGGCAGCTTTGGGGAGAGGTCGGTCCCTTTCCAACCCCCTCAAAATAAGTGGTCGAATCCCCGGGGAAGAGCGGAGCAGGGCCCGACTCTGCCCGTCAAAACGGACCGGTCAAAGCTCCCGGAGGTACCGGCAGGGCACCTCTCCCGAGAGGCCTTCCCCCCGTCCCATCTCCCAACGGGGATGGAAGAGAGGGATCGGGGATTCCGGCCATCACCCCAACCCGAGCCGTGTTACGATTTTTGTATCTAATCCTCTCCGAGAGCTTGGCAGCGCTGTGCGGGCAGCGAGCACCGGGAGAGCCCCGGGGTCCCCGTGTCCCCTACTCTGGTGTGACTTCCCCGGGCGCTGCGGACGGGTCATCGCCGCTGCCGCCGCTGCCACGCTGGCACCTTCCCTCCCACTTCATATAAAGCATCGCCCACCGGGGCCTTCCTCACAGAGGAGGACCCCCGAGCCCCCTGCCTGCCCTCTTTACCGATCGCAGCCCAAAATCCTACAAACACCCAAACCACGGGCATCCCAAGCCGTGGGTGCCGCACGCAGTCCTCTCGGGCGGGTGACACCAGCCCGGGCCGGTGCCCAGCGGGGACTGGCATGTGGGGCCAGCCCGGCGGCCGGTGCTGGAGCCCTCGGTGTCGGAACACCTGCCCGGAGCTGCTCCGCGCCCGCGGGCGCTGCTGCGGGAGGAGCCGCTCCTCGGACCCGCCGCCCCTCGCCGCGGCCTCGGTGGGGCGAGAGCCCGGCAACCCCGACACCACCGGTGGAGAAAAATGCGTTGAAAAACTAGTTAAAAAAAAAAAAATTAAACCGAAAAACCCAACAGCTGGATGGGTCTGATCACAGACATGCCACAGGTCCGCGGGCAGGTTTTCGCGCACGGTGGTTTCCGCCGCCGTGAACCCGCTCACCGGGTACATCCCTCCGGATTTAGCAGCGCCTCGTTTATTCCAACGTTTTTATATTTATTTGAACGCCAAAAGTGATCGGAGAGGGTAGTTCGTCGGTATTTTTTTTAAAAATTACATGTAATAAATTACAGTTAAGCAACAGCTTCAAATGGGGAAAAGTGGAAACCCACGCGAAACGAAACGAAGGAAGCTCCAGCGGTGGCTCAGCCACAGCAACGAAGGGTTTGGGGCTGGTTTTCTGTAGGTACGGTTTTATCCGTGCCGCCGCGGGGCTGGGGTTTCCCGGGTTTTTATTTTCTTTTTCTATAGCTTTTTCACATTTAAAAAAAAATATTTTTCTGCCTTTTTTTAAATATAATTTTCCCTCCTTATTTTTCTCCTTTTAAAATTTTTTGCTTTGTTTTTTCTTTGTTTGTTTGGGGAGAACTAGTTGTTTTGGTTTTGTTTTCTTCTTTTGCTCTGCGGGCACAAGGACACAGGGATACCCTGCGAGCCGTAAACGGCCGCTTTCGCGAGCAAATAAATACATCTCCAGCCAGTTGCGTTGCATTATTCCGAGGGAAATAGCTGGCATTCCTGCACCAGTTTATTTTGGAGCTGAAATTTCCCACCCTTCCCGCAGCGCTGCTCCCTGCGGAGGCGAGGCTGGACGGGCTCCCCCGGGCGCCGGGACCGCACGGGCGGGCAGCGCCGGCTGCGTTACCGGAGGGCTCCCGGGGCCGAGCGGGGCCCGATCCAGTCGGTAGAGGCCTACGAGTGACAAGATTCTGTCTGCCCGGGGATGGAGAGAGCGGCGGGCGAGATCCGCCGAGGGTTTTTCCCCGTTTCTCTGGGGAGGAGATAGAGGCACAACGACTTTGTGCAAAAGAGCAATAATTCCGGGGAACAAATCCCGGTAACGATGGAATTATTTCCTCGCTGGCCGGTACCGGAGGAGAGTTAAATCGGCTGAATTACCCGGGG
>VXAX01003532.1:189108-272467 GCA_013399835.1 Leptocoma aspasia | reverse complement strand
CGATATCTCCTTCCCACAATATCGACTTTGTGCTTGTGCTTCAATACTTACCCTTGTGTTTAAATTAGCGGGGCAGATTTATAGCTCCCTCCCTTTTAAGTAATTTATTGTGGTAAATGAGTTTATATTTGAACAGACTCTCGGTCTCCTCATTTGCCTTCGCCCAAACAGGTCCGCAGCTGCATTGCTCTGCGGCCTTTGGGGAGACACCGAAAGGCGCTCAGGCGTTGAACAATAAACTTCAAATCCTTTGCACCCACTCCGAGAGTCCCCTTAAACCAAGCTCTGAGCAAATAAAGTTTTGGGCTTGATTTAACAGCAGTCTTCGTGCGCGGGGTTTATAACCCCAGGGGCACTCCACCAGCCTCCTCCGGCTGTGGTTTTGCAAAGTCCTTTTAAAAGCCACTTCAAGATCTCAGCCGCGTTATCATCTTTACTGCGGTGAACGGAATTATCTTATCTTCACCCCAAGAACAAAGTCAAAGCAGGGAGGCAGCCCCCTCCCCACCGAGCTCCCTCCCCGGCTCGGCTTTTCCTCCCACGCCGGAGGTGCTGGGCAGCGGTTTCTTTCCAGGGTTTTTTCTTTGTGAAAGTCCTTTGCATTGTGCGGGAAAGAATTGTCCTGCTGAGGGAAGTGATACCTCAGAAATCTTTTCTGCACTTGAATCCGATGCTTTAGGATCCAGGATAGCGGCTGCCGTCCTCTCTGCCGTTTATTTTTGCTCTTGGATAGTGTAAACTCTCGCAAGTAGCCTAAACTATTCTTTCTTTTTTTTTTTTTTTTTTTTTTTTGTTTTTTCTTTTTTTTTAATTTAAGTAAAAAACTGAAATTTTTTTTTTTCCTTTTTTTTTTTATTTTTTTTTTTTTTTTTCCTTTTCCCCCTTTTTAAATTTTTTTTTTTAGTTTTTCCTTTTTTTAAATTCAGTGAATAACTGCAATATTTTTTTTTACCTTTTCTCTTTACATTTTATTTCTATTTTCCATTTCCCCCCTTTTAAAGTTTTGCTCTTTTTCCTTTTTCTTTCCGTTGCATCATTATTAATCCGATCGAAGATTTTTAAAAAAAAATAATTTAAAAGATAATTTTCCTCTAAAGAAAAGAACAAAAAGAATAAGTTCTTTTTAAAAAGAGGAGGGAAAGTGGTAGGAGGAAAAAGACAGACTCTCGATTGAGAGGTGCCCGGTTTCGCTCCGGGCTGCCCGTTTGCCGCTGAGCCGTGCTTGGGGCAGGGATTGACTGCGGACGGTGCTCTGCGGCTCCTTCCCTGGATTTTTTTTTTTCTCGAAAAAGTGAGGAAGAGCCTCTCTTTCCTCTGTAGCAGGAGCTGGGACCGCGGGCGGCCGGTGATGCTGTCCTGGGGAGCCCGGGATGCCCGCGGGTGCCAGCGCGGCATCTCTCGGCGGGCAGCTCAGAGCCTTCCCCGGCCAGAGACTGGGTGTGTTTCGTGATGGAAATCGGGAAAACCGCCCCATTTTGCCCCGTCTCCCATTTATTTTTGCACCCCGGGATAACATCGCGCTGTCCCGCTGATGACCCTGCGCCTCCCCATCCCGGGGAGCCCCCAGCCGTGCTCAGCCCTTTGGCGCCTTTCGGGAAGGAATGGGGCAATAGGCAGTCTCTGAACAAAATATTAAAAGATTAAGGTGTGGAGGAAATAAGGGGTTTGGGTCACACTTTTAGGGTGGAGGTAACCCCCGTCCGGACAGGGATTTCCCCTAGTGTTGGGGCACAGAGGATTGGAGACCCTGTCCCGCTGGGTCCCCGGCGACATCCCCGTGCGCTGGGGACGGCTCCTGACGCTCACACCGCGGGTGTTTGTTCCAGAATACCTGGAGGAGTTCCCCGGGGACGGCCGGGAATGCGTGAACTGCGGAGCCATGTCCACACCGCTCTGGAGGAAGGACGGCACCGGGCACTACCTGTGCAACGCCTGCGGGCTCTACCACAAAATGAACGGCATCAACCGGCCGCTCAAGCCGCAGAAGAGGCTGGTAAGAGAGGGAAACGCCGCCGGGATCCCCTGCTCCACCCGGAGCTGGCTGGAGGGCAGGGGCTGGGGGGCTGTCAGGTGCCTGTTGGGGTCTCTGTACTTGTGTTAGGCTCTGTTTGACCCCCTGTCCTCCCACAGATTTAATGCCAGGACACCCGTGTTGCAGCACGGAACCGGCTGGGGTCAGGGGGAATGGGATGAAGCCAGAGGGGTTTCTGCCCTGGCGTGAGTGGTGGGCAGTGGAGACAGGGCTGAAGGGACTGGAGTGGTCCCAGGGAGACACCAGAGCTGAGCAGGAGCAATCACTTTTGCCTGTGGTCGGGACCCTGTGGGCTTCCCTTGGCTCGGTTCCTGCAGTGGGTGTTTTGCTTTGTATTCTATTATTATTGTTATTGTTGTTATCGTTATTATTATTATTATCATTATTATTATTTCCTAGTTCTCCATGCAGACACAGCCTAGGCAGAGCAGTTGAGCAGGAGGCAGGGCTGGTCCCGAGCTGGCCCAGCGGGTTGGTGGCTGCTCGAAATGGGAGCAGGATGGGGCCCTGCTCCCCGCTCCCTTCACCCTCCCACCTAAGGGGAAAACTTGGGGTTTGGCAGTTCCCAGTTTCCCTGCTGGTTAAAGCATTAATTCCCTCTGTCAGTGTAATATTGGGCTTCCTCCAATTGGGATCCCATGGTGAGAGAGGAAAGGCGCACTCTTTTTTATTTTTTGTGTGGAGCCGCTTTGGGATGTTTAAATTTGGTGGTAACAGTTTTGGTTTTAGAGCTTGTCATCAGAGGCTGTCATTACAAACAGGATGTTTGTTGGAGCCATTCTGGGGAACAGCTGGGAGCTCCTTGGGCTTTCACTAGGGGTGTATTCCTGCAGTTAATTTTTTGTATTGCAAAACAAATTATTAGCAATAACCCAAAAGTGACGAGTTCCTGTGTATGAAAATCAGTCAGGAAAAAAGAAAAAGCTGAGATTGAGCAAGATGTGTCATTCTGATTCTGACCCTCGGAAATGTAGCTCTGGATTTGCAAAACGAAATGAGTAGTAGCTCCGTGGAAAATATCCCTGTTTTGTTCATCATATTAAAATCAAGGCATTTTTGTGTAGCATTCAGCATTATCCAACAGGATTTGCCTGTCCCTCCAAAATCCTTCTGTCTCCTTAAATGTGATGACATTAAATCTGAACCCTGGTCGCTGCTGTGCCGCAAATCTCAGAGTTTTGCTGCTGATTTCTTCACAGCAAACACCATCCATGCATAGAGAGAGGTGCAAACCATTTCAAATCCAACTCTGCATTTCAGACTGGCATCCAAATGTGTCACTGGATGAATTTCTAGGGGATTTTTGAGCAGCTTTTCCCTGGGATAATTGGAGACATCTCGCTGCTATTCCATATTTTATTTCAGCACATGGGAAGAGAGGCAGCCGTGCAGCGCCTGCACTCTGCCTGAGCCTCACCTATAGCACCCATCAGCATTTTTCAACAAACACTTCAACAAAGTTTTCTGGGGGAAAACCCTTGTTTGCAGAATTAAGACCATTTCTCAGGGATGAGCCAATATATTTGGGAATTACCAAAGTACTTCCAAACTTTTTTGTTATTTTGGCAATAAATACAACAATGATAAATCTTAAATGAAAGAGCCGATTCTTGTTTAGGGGAGGCATTTTGCTAGGGTTGAAATACTTGAGGGGATTTTGGTTTATGGATTAGAAAAGGGGCTGCAATTTTAACTTTCCATTCTGACTTTGGAACGAAATGTTTTGAAACCTTTGGTTTTCCCAAGGATGTGAAATGTCTTGCTGCAACAAGTTCTGCCCTTTTGGAAGAACAGGGATCTACTGATGGAGGGCAAGAGGATGCCAGCTCTGGGAGCAGAGCAGTGAATGCAGTGACTCTGTGGCTGTAGGAACAGTGAAATCCATTTTCACAGTGCAGTGAAATGCAGACACAGGAAAGAAAAATGGTTGCTTTCATCCTTTATGTTATGACCTTTGTTCTGTACGTAGACAGTGCACTGGGAGTTATTCTGACTTCTGCTTTCACAAAGCAAAGTCCCCCAGAAGAGAACACAACACTGCAGGAATGATGTCCTGCAGCTCAGCCTGCTCGTGCATGGGAAGGGGAGAGCAGCACTAGTGTAGTTTCCACTTCATTTTTTGTTTCCTTTTTTTTTTTTTTTTTTTTGAGATAAGGGCAACATCCTCTACACAGCAGGGACAGCCACTCTGCTCCAGCCTGTGTCTGCATTCAAAACCACCCAGAGCTGAAGGACTAACCTGGAGCTGAATTCTTCCAGCTTGGCTCAGAGAATCTTTTTCCACCTCAGCGCAGGAGGAATTTTTTCAGCCTGTCCTTTTTTACAGTTTGCAATGTGCAGTGGCTTTGGTGACACTTCAGGGAAAGGTGGGGATGGGATGTATCACAGCCCTGGGTGTGGATCCTAGAGACATCTCATGGTGTGTGCCTTGGTTTTCTTCTGCCCCTCAGTTCTTACTGCTCCCAGAGCCGTTGTATCAAAGGCAAATCTCAGGGGATGCTGCTGCCTTTGGCTCTGAGCTTCTGAGTTCCCCACTTTCAGGAGCTGAGCCCAGATATTTCAGCACACTTTGCTATAATTTCTTTCCTATAAACCACAGGTCTCCTCGAATCTGTTGGAAATGGGGGCATAGAAGCATTGATTAAATCTAGGGGTTCAGTGCCTTTTTTTATTTCCTGTGAAACCCAGTAGTTTCTTTTCCACATTTGCAAAGGAGATGAAGCAAAGTCCCTGACAGCTTGGTCTCCCTCAGAGGGACCTTCCCTGCAGGCTTTGAACTTTCTGAGATCTCCAAGCAGCTCTCACACACAGTTAATTCAATAGGCACCAACTCACCATTCCTTGAGCTTATCAGCAGCACTTGGCTGTCAAGCCAGGTCTGTGAAGAGTTTTTGTTTGAGTGTATGGTGCATTTGTATAAATAAACACTGAGCACAATGTCGAAGTCAACAACTTCCTAACAAGGTCAGAATGGTACAAAGGCAGTGGGGTGGAGGCAGGCAGAAATGCATTTTCTTTCAAGAGAATTGCTGGGAAACCAGCAATAACGTATTGTACCCTCGTCCTTCAGTGAGCAGTGGTAGCCTTGACTGTCTTTTTCTTGCTAAGCTGCAGGTTGTGGTGCAGGGGCAGGTTCTCATGGGGTTTCTGAGGTTTAAATTATAATATTGGTGATGTAGGATGGTTTCTTCTCTCCCTGGCTGTGTGAGGAGGAGCCAGCCTGCAGAGTGACATTCAGGATGCATAGAAGGCACTTGCCACTGTCCCAGCAGGAAGCCCACGAGCAGGTTGTGGCACAGTGCTGGCAGGGTGGGCAGAGCTCTGGCAGGGCTGGCATTGCCCTTGGGCCACCAGAGCCACAAGTCTCATTGTCACCTCATCTGCAAGCATCCTGTGAAACAGGGAGAGTGTCTCTCCCTCACAGGGACCTGTGGTGGCCCAGAAAATTTGAGACTTTCCAAAGGCCTTTGCACTGGTCTTTCCCCGTCTGCAGGCGAGGACAGATTACAGCAGGCACAGTTATCCCAGGGCTGAATGGCTCCAAATTCCCCTCCGTGCCCACAGCAGGAGCTGGACTTCAGAATCCTTGCACCCTCCAGGTGCTCAGCACCTCCCTCTGCTCCCATCAGAGCCAAGGCCCCTCCCTGTGTAGCTGCCCCAGGATCTTGCTGTGACACCATGTCAGGGACAAAGATTGTTGTCTCATTCTCTGTGCCAGGCTTGTCAGCTCACGCTTTGGTGTATTCTTATTTTTGCCTGGTTATTTCTTGCAAGCTGAATAATTCCCAAAGCGATGCCATTATTTGCAAATAGTTGCTGAGACCTCTTTGCTGAGCAACGAGTGAATCAAACCTAGGGCATGTCACTTGTGCCTCTTGAAATTCAAAGCTGATCTTTATTTGACTGCTAACCTTGTAAAAACATTTCAATTTTATTCCTCTTCTTCCCACCTCATTCGTTACATTGCTTAGTCAGGATATCAAGCAATAATGGAAAAATAAACAAACAGGGAGTTCTTTATTGCTTCCATCACCTTTTGTCTGCCTTTGAGTGGATTCAAAACAATTTTTCTGGTAGCTGAAGAATGTATTTAGACATCTGAATGTGGAGAGCCTGAGATATTACTTATGTCACAGGTATCTTACACTTAGTGAAGTCTTTTATTAAGATAGTTTCAATACCTGATGTTAAAAGAGTCTCAAATGAAATGCCTATTGATCTGACAAGTCTGTATAAAGAGAGATGTGAATTGGCTTGGAGTGAAGTGGCTTGGAGGGAAGTTGACAGAAATTAGTTTGCTGCTTCTGCCAGAATGTTTTCCTTCTCCATTTGGAATTATTAATGTTTAAGAGCCAGCAATCACTGCACTCACCAAGTATGTCATTAATTAATGTCTGCAGGGTATTTCTACAGCTTGTAAGAGAACAAATTATCTGTGAGATTTGAAGAATAACCATCCCTGGTCTCATCATGTTCAGTTTGGTTCTGCTCAGTTCAGCCAACTGATTCCAGTTGTCTTAACCTGGAGATTAATTGGGATGTTTCTAACTTTAGTGGCAGTTCTGAGTGCAGGAAAACAGAAGAGTTCACTTAAAGCACGAATTTTCTTCATGCATTTAAAGCCCAGCTGGCATTTTCCATCTCTTTCTCCATCTGAGTGGATGTCCTGGAGGGAAGTTCTCTATGCTTTGAGTCCTGATCACGTCCAGCAGATTTGTTGATAGTTTGTGAAATGAATTGCAAGGATATTTTTCAGGTTTATCAATCTCAAAAAAAAACCCCTCCAAACCAAAGCAAATAAAGAAACCCAAACCAAACAAACACTTGCAAATTATAGTGATCTCATTTGAATGTAACTTCTTTGATCCGAAGCTGGCTCTTGCGCGTTTCGCATTTTCCGGGAATATGATGTACTTGGAGATTTCATTTTGATATGAAAGGAAACTTCCCAGTCCATCACTCCTGTGTGTGCACTCACGTGTTTGTTTGCTTGTTTTGAAGTCCTCATCGAGACGTGCTGGCCTTTGTTGCACTAACTGCCACACCACCAACACCACGCTGTGGAGGAGGAACGCCGAGGGCGAGCCCGTCTGCAACGCCTGCGGCTTGTACATGAAACTCCACGGGGTGAGGAGCACATCCACACTGGGAGGGACCCTCTGGGATTTGGGGTCACTGCTCAGCAGGTCTAGGAGATCAGCTCTGGAAGGACCAGCCTCTAGGCTGGACCCAGAAGAGCTGTACCACAGTCCCATCTCCTAGAACAGTTAAAAGCTCAGTCTACTGGGGTTCTCCAGGGTGAGGCTAAGGGCATGCTGGAATGCTTGCCCAGATATGTGGATGCTCCATCCCTGGAAGTGTCCAAGGCCAGGCTGGATGGGCCTTGGAGCAGCCTGGGAAGGTGTCCCTGCCTATGGCAGAGGAGATGGAACTACGTGATCTTTAAGATCCCTTCCAACCCAAACCATCCTAGGATCCCATGAAATGAGCGCTTACTGGGCTCCAGTAGCAGAGGCTGAAGCTCCCCAAATCCAGACTGAGCTAAGGAGCATATTTCTTCTTTATGTCCTAGTTAAGAATGTGTGAAGGAGGCTGAGGAGCCCACATGGAGGCTGGCTGATTACATTTACCCACAGAGGATGGGAGCTGTTGGTGACATTCCACCAGCCCAAGAGGAGACTCCATCCCTCCATAAAGCCTGAAGCCTCTTTACCCCATTCCCTCTGAGCCCTGTAGGCTCTCAGTCTGTCAGTGTCATTTAACAGGACCCCATCACAAAGGTCACTAATAAATCAGGAAAAGAAAAATAGGAAATAAAGGAAAAAACAAAATTTGTGGGAAAGCCTTAGCTGTTAGCCTTATATATCTTCCAGCCAAGGCCTGATGCAGAGAAAAATAGCTCTTAGTGAAGGACAAGGACTTTAGGTGATTTGCATGAGCTACAGCACAGAAATAGGAGAGCAACACATGTGGGAAGGAGCTGAATAAAATACAATATTAATGATTCCAAACTTTATGAATGTCAAGGTACCACGACCTCTGGCCATGAAAAAGGAAAGCATCCAGACAAGGAAAAGGAAGCCTAAAAACATTACTAAAGGCAAAGCCTCAACAGGTACAGTGCTTTTATGGTCCATCCTGGGGTCTTGGAGCACAGTTCACAACGTTTCCTCTTCTGCAGGAAGTTATGATAATTAGAAAATAATGAGAATTTTTCCTTGGTGATTGCTTTAGATCTGGGGCCTGTATTTCTGCATAGACCTTGTGTGATAGGAAGATGCTCAGTGGGAAATCTCAGTGCTCTCATATTCCTGTGAGGTTCCTCTGGGCTGTGAGCACCTGGCTCCTGTGCAGCAGTGCTCATGTGTGAGCAGATTTGGGCTAAACTGAGCAATGGGGAAAAAAACCACTGCCAGATTGTGAAAGGGTTGCTCCTCCTCTATCAGCATCTTGACAGCCTAATACAAAGTGTTTTCTGACACAGATGTGGTAGAAAGAAAACAGTAGAGTCATACTGTGAGATGTCATGGTCACTGTTAAAATACAAATTTCTTTAAGAGCAGATTTGCACCTGCATTGCTTCACTGCCCTCTACCAATTGTCTTCCAGGATCCACGACTTCGGCCACTAACTCCCCTTCTTCCATTACCAACTCAGACAGCACGGTCACTTTAAAGTCAGAGCCCAGCACAACCTCTCAGTACCCTGGACAAACCATCGTGTCGGTGTCCCAGGTAAGGGACAGGGCCCTGAGCCATCCCTGCTGGGGTGGGTGATCCACACACCTCCACGGCCACTGCCCTGGGGGGCCTTGATGAGGTGAAGCAATTAATTCATTAATTGCACTGTGGTCACCAGCCTGGTGGACTGCCTCAGGCTGTGGAAAGCAGGGAGCATGAGCCAAGGTGCTGTGGATGAGAAAGGTCTTCAGCCTGGTGGCTTCCTGTGGGATCTTTCATCCTGCAGTGGAGAACTGGGGTGTCCAAGTTCTGCTGTGGCTTCAGTGCAGAGCTGAGTTTAATTCCCACCTCTTGCCATCAAAGCACAACACTTCTGAGCTGATGAGATCAGCCCAGGGTGGAATCCTCTGTAGCTCCCAAGAAAAGGCACCCTGGGCATGTGTTATCTGCACTTTGTAGCCCTGAGGTGCTCAGTGACCACAGAGCTGTGATGCTGTAAGAGGCCCCACTCCTGCCCCAAGCTTTTCTTAGGGGCCAATTGCTATTTCACCTTGATATAGGAAGAAAAAGGCTCTAAATCAACCCACACATCAAAATTTTGAGGCCCAAACACTGTCATCCCTCTGAGTCCAGGCCCTCCTGGACTCAGCATGGGCTGGATATGTGTGTATGGAGGAGAAGCTCAGCCCCAGCACCCAAGGGCCTGGTGCAGCACTGGTTACACCACGCAGGGTGGGGTTTTTTGTTTGAAACCAAGAAATCTGGTTTGTGCTGTGCTCTGAAAAAATATGCACACCCCTAAATATTTCCAAACTGGACATATTCAATGAACAAATGCAGATGGGCCCTGGGATGCCTCCTCTTTGCCTGGTCATTGTGCTTGCAGTGGGTGCAGCGCCCATCCTGCCCAGCTCCGGACTGCTCTGAAGGGAACTGTGGCATTAGGGATAACCCACCCTGTTCACAATCCATCCTAGTCCTACCTCTGCACTAGGCAATGGGCCAGTGGCTAATGGCAGGCTCCCTAATGCCCCTCTGCTTCCCTCCCCGGGGCAGGCACAGAGCCAGTCGGACGAGGCGCTGGCCGGCGGCCACGGCGAGTTCAAGTTCGAACCCGAGGACTACAGCTTCTCCCCCAGCAGCATGGCCCCACAGCCTGGGCTGAGCGTGCCCCTCCGGCAGGACTCCTGGTGTGCCCTGGCACTCGCCTAGGAACCCCCAGGCTGCAGCAGAAAGCCTCGGGACCAATGTTTTTGGCTGTCCGGCGGGCGGGAGGACAAACTGCCCCAGCGCCCCGGGACTGCGGGGCGTCGAGCCACGGCCACAGGACAGGCTTCTCTTGGAGGATGCCCATGGAAAACACCAGCTGGATGGGACAGGGATGACCCCACTGTGGCACCACGTCCCCAAAAACTCATCCTTCCCCAGAGTGATCCAGGGATGCCTCCCCAAGGCCGGAACCCCGGGGCTGCCTCCGTTTTCCTGGGGAAATCCTTCTTCCTCTGAGATGAAACCAGCAAATAAATGCATCCCAGAATCTGTTTATTCGCAGTGATTTCTCCCTCCTATGGCTCCACTGTGTGCAATTTATTCCACTTTCCAATAAAAGACTGTAATAACATGGCACCAAATAACTTAATTTTATTAAAATGTAAGCTACGTGGCCTCCTTATGTTTTATTGGCCGCAACAGGAAGAAAAGAGAGAAAAAAAAAAAAGGTTGTTTTAAACATTTACTGTTTTATATTAAAAACAATCATCTCTATAGAGTGTTAGCTTCTGAAGCGTTTTGCGTATCAACACTGAGCTGATGAGTCATACATGAAATAAACACACTGCTCTTCCATTTCCAGCTCCAAACAAAGAGGTTTTTATTATTATTTTAGGCAAACGACATGACAAAAATGGTCAAAACCTCCCAATAATAAAAGAATACTAAAATATTGGGTTTTTCTTTTGTATTTCCTGATCGGTTTTGATGTTGGCAAGTGTGAGCGTTAGAAAATCAGAAGTTAGTCTTCCAAAACCTAAAAGAAAGGCTTGAGGGACTGAAAAATAAGGCGTGTGTTGGAGGTGTAATTGTTTGAATCGAGTTTTGGGGATATTTTGAGTGGAAGATTTCCAGCTTTTAGCCATGCAGAGCAGATTGCTTTTTAATTATTTTAATGAAGGCTAAGTAGAAAACAATTTCTTGGAGCTGAGCTGTAGCAAAAAAACATCAGTGATGCAAAACCCACACCACACTTCCAAAAGCTGGCAACAGCATGTTTCTGCAGCATCTCAAAGGTGGGAAATGGGGGTTTTGTAAGTCCCAAGGAACCTGGGGATGAGCAGTAGACCCTACTGAAGGGGAGAGATGGGTGGGAAATGAGGGGGGAGCAAGGTCATGAAGTTACTTATGGCCTACTTCATTTGTTATTTCTAAATAAAATCCCCAGCCTCGCTGTACAGCTATTTATGGCCAGGAAACTGTCAAGTGATAGTTCCTTAATATAGAAGTTGACCTGTCCAGGGCTTCCTGGAGCAACTCTTCCTCTTGTCAGAAGAGATGGATCGCTTGATTTTTATTATAAACAACAGGCTAAGGAGGATCAGGGAGAGTGAATCTGACATCAAGTCACAGCTCAGCTGAGATGGAGGATGATGCTTCCCACCGTGCAACCCTTGCTGGAGGAAAGGAGATGCCCCAGGCACTGGGGAGCCCTGGTCCCCTGCAGGGGCTGGTCTGTGCAGGCATGGTGAGGGTTCAAGCCACCCTTTTATCAAAGCCCATGGATGAAATCTGTCTTTGGAGGAGTATTTCTTGTGCCTCCAGAGCTTCATTAGCAGCCTGCATGATGCCAAGCTCCAGTGCCAGGGCAAAGGCTGTCATGGAATGGCATCCCTCCAGCGCCAGGCCCGCCACTGGCACACCATGTTTGCAGGGCCAGGCTCTGACCATGGATCCACATCTCCACCGTTTGTTTTTCCACTCTCTGGCCAGCCAACATCCACAGCAGAGCCAGGCACAGCCAGGCAACAGATAAGCCAGCAGCACAGGGCTGGCGGGACACACCGGCCCAAATCCAGCCCAAAGTGTGCCTCTGGGAGTCAGGGAAATGGTGATGTGGCCCGAGCTCAGGTGACCTGCCGGCACCCGGGGTGACATGTCAAGGCACAGGCTGGCAAGAGGCAGCAGAGCCTGGGTAATGAGCAGTGCTCCCAGGCACCTCCCCAAACCCCAAACTTTGCAGGCAGGAAAAAAAGGCAGCGCAGCACAAGCCACGGCAAGATGATTTCTATGAATGATGGCAGGGGGTCCTCGCTTTTCCATCTGCATGACCCCGAGGAGGAGAGTTATTTCAAAGGCAAACAAGGAGACCTAAACAATGCCAAGATGTTGACACCAGTGGCTCCAGAGGTTTTATTTATTGCCTGTTGGTAACTGTCGACCGAGCGTCAGGATGCTCCGGGGGCTGGTGACAGACGAAACGAGGCAGAGGGACAAGAAGTGAAACAACTGGGACATGTGTAATTTTTCCTTCCTGCTCACTCCCTGCCCTCACTGGTGACATCATCCACAATGTCGGTTTTTCACTTCTTGGGGGCGTCTTCCAATCTTTCACTCCCATTCCCAGGGCAGGAGCTATTCCTGTAGACTTGTGTCCCTTGGTCTGCTCACGGCAGAGGCAACGTGTCTGCCCAGCCCTGTGGGACAGAGGAAATTCCTTCCCTCCAGGTCTTTGCACCCACAGAGACCCTGTGCATGTCCCAGGCCTGCAGACCCACTTCCTGGGGGATCCATGCAATATTTAGCCATTCTTCCCCCAGCTGCCACTTTGAAATCCTTCCCTAGGAGATCCACATCCCTTTGTACCCCCAATTACATGGCAAAGAGGAGCATTCGCCCCAGTAGATGTGAACAAAACCATGGGAAAATTTGGATCTTCCCAGCTCATGGTACATCCTCAGTCCTGCTCCTACAGCCTCCCAGTGGCACAGCCCAGCTCAGCCCACACAGCTTGTCACAGGAATGTTAATGTTTGGGGTGGCAGGGCTGGAGGAGATCAGACACAAAACTGAGGTCTGGGAGAACCAGACCCTGCAGCTGACCAGGGTACGGGCTCCCCCCAGAGCAGGCACTATCCCACCCCTCCTAGCTCCAGCCAGGTTGGATCCTGCCCACCTTCTGTGGCAACAGCAGCTCTGTCACCTTCAGAGAACAACCTTTACTTCTCTTTCCCAAACCTTTCTCAGCCCCCTTGGTGCTCCCTCCCCTTCCAAGGCATGGAGTGTATTTGCTGTCCTGCAGCTCTGGTGGCTTGTGGACAGCTATTCTGTTTACTGCTGTTGTACAGCTGCCTCAGAGCTATCAATTGCCTTTGTTCAAAGGTTGCCTGCCCAGATGATTTTACAACATGGCTACGATGATTTGCTCCATTTTGCACTTTAAACTGATGCCACGGTGATTTCTACCAAGTCAGCGAGCGAGTAATGAAGCACTTGAGCCTATAAACACATGTTGTTCTTGTTTATGGTCATATTAATAGCACAATAAAATCATTGCTCACCCAAGCAGTTGCTTTAAAAAAAAAAAAAAGTTTGTTTCTTTTAGGTTTCTGCATGGAAAATGGAAAGTTGCGGTTTCATGTTTGCCGGACCCCCAAAGCCCCAGACTCTCTAATGGAGTGTCACTTGTGTTGGAGCACAGAACCATCATTTTTCCTGTGCTGCACACAGAAATGTTCAGCACAACTTGTGTGGCAGCTCAGCTGCCTAAACTGCAAATACCACCCAGCTGGCAGAGGGGTTTGAGTGTTCGTTGCACGAGCCTTGGGGGGACATAGCCCCCAGGAGAAGCTTTGCACCAAGGCTCTGGTTTGGCTGCTTTGTGCCAGCTGGGGAACATGCCCACCGTGGTTGTCAGGGATGGGGGCATCCAACTTCCTTTCTTTGGTCCTGTGGCTGAAAAGTCTGTGAAGAATTATATGGATCCAAGAGATTTCTCCTGGAAAGAAGGTGGGAGCCAGGAACAGCAGTGCTTTAGGGGATGAAGGGGTGTAGGGCTCTGTTGCTGGTTTTTATCTCTCTGGAAGTGATTGGTGATACACAGGGGTAAATTCAGTGTTCCTTCCCAGTCCCTGCCCACTGCTTCACTGCTCCTCTCCAATGTTTTGGGTTTTCTGACAAGTTGGTGTCGTGTCCCAGCCAGGAAAACAACTCACGTTGCTTTCCAGGTCAATGTACTGCAGTAATTAAATATCCAGGCTATTTACTCGTGTAGCAGCTAAAGCAGAGCTGAATATTCAATCTCACCATTGTATGCATAGAAGAAGAAAACAAACAACACCAGTCCTTTCATCACGTCAGGTGGTCCTTCCTGGAGAAAGCTTTGTGGCCAGGGGTTGGTAGGAGGTGGTGTCTCCAACAATTTCTTCTGTTCAGTATCAAATTTACATAGAATACACTTAATGAGGAGCAATAACACCTTCTGCAAAGCGATTTTATTTCAAAGAAGTTCCTCCTCAAAGGGAAGCTTGTTGAGCAGCACATTCCAGAAAGGCTCTTGTTAAAGGGAGTTTTTCCTCATCCAGCTGTCTTCTGTGAAAAACACCCATCTCATGTTCCAGTAAAACTTCTACCCAAGAGCAGCACCACAGGTAACATGTCAGGGATACAGCAGGTGTTAAGAAGAAGGATGGGAAGAAGTTTTGGACAGTTTTTATGGTCAAACTTGGCAAAAAACATCTTCACCTACAGTTTCTGGTGCCCTTGGGCTGCTGGGGTTTACCAGCCTTTGCCCTGTTGTTGTAGGCTCTCCTGAACATTGTTAGGAAATGCATTAATGTTGGAATTTCAAGAAAGATTTTATAGCAAGCATTTCCACAGCAGTGTTAAATGTGGCCAACAGCAGACCTCGACCATTGTGCTGTTTGAAAATGTTGGAGGCTGAGCTGCTTTCAAGGCCAATTTCTCAGCTGGTGCAAGGTAATACTGCTCAGTAACTCTCCCATAGAAACAATTAACCTCATAAAGGGGATGCTATTTGCATTTCCTGATGACCTAGAAGAAAACAGGAGGAAGTAGGAAAATTTTATCATTCAAGTAGAAGATTTAGATGTGTTTTGAGTGCAAAACCAGTTGTTTCATGCCTGGGAAAGCTTTGGAAGCCCTCGTATTGGGAATGAGTGCAAATAAGCACACATGGGGGGAAAGCTGGATAGAAAACAGCAAAGTAAGATGCTTCTTATGATTTTTTTTCCTCCAAACCAAGGAAATGCCTCCAAGCAAGCACTGGTAGGAACTTCCAGCCCTTGTTTCAGTTTCACCTGTGCTCACATTTCCCTTCCCTAGGGAAAGGCATGGGACTGACCCTTTTGTGGGACCACCTGAGAGAGTGTTGGGAGGAAAAGAGAAGTGGCACAGACAGGATGTGGAGCAGAGCCCTCATGTCACTGTTATTGCAGGTGTTGGTGTCATTCCTCCCATCTGTTCACTCCTTGCTTGCAAAAAAGAACACTCCAGCTCATGAAATGAATGGAAATTACAGGGATTTAGCCCCAGGAGCCCACTGTGACACCTGACTGGGGGGTGCTGAAGCTGCTTTAAGTGCTGTGGCCTCAGCCAGGGAGTTGGGAAACACTGCTGGAGACCCCACCCCTCCTGCATGAGCAGGACTAAGGTGAGCACCAAGGTGGAGTGGGTGTTAATCATTTACCCCTGAAGGCTGTAACAGACACTCCGTGTGTGTCTGTAGGGATCTGCAACAGGAATGTTCCACAGGGAAGCTGCTGCTGCTCAAAGGGCACCAGAAAGTGGCCTTTTGGGGAGGCAGTTGATTCAGATCCACCTTTGTTTGCTTTGTGGCAGCAGGTTCCCCATGCTCTGGGTGCTCTGTCATGCATGGGGACTGCGGGGTGATTGCCACTCCTGAGCCTGACCTTGACATCTTTCCTCGCTGATTAATAATGTCACAGCACCAAACAGGAGCAGGGAACTTACAGGGAAGGTGATAGCTAATGATGAGTCAGGAATGATGGTGGTGTTTGAGCCTCACTCCATGGGAATGGCTTTGGAAGCATTGTAAGCTGGCTTTTCTGCTGCCCTAAAGCATTTTTAACATATTAGGTCATCGTGGATATAATATGCATATATTTCTTATTAAATAATGCAGATTTAACAGCAAGCCAAGATTTGGGATTGAGTTGGCACCCAGGTGCAGCTGAACATGGTGCCATCACCTTGCTTCAGAAGGAAAAAGTGATAAATACAGGCTGTCATTCCTTCATCTCCGTGTTCATCCCAGCCAACAGCAACCCACAACTTCCTGTCTTCAGCTTGGGTTTCTTCAGTTCATGCCCAAAACCAGGCTTTCCCCCAGAGAAAACCTTTCCTCTGTGCTGAGGTGCCAGAAGGATCTTGGAGTTCCATGGGAGTCTGTAGAAAGCCCACAATAAAAATCCAACTGTAAAGGGACATCGTTCCTGAGTGTGTTTCTCTCTTGGTTCATTGCAGAGCTTGCTCCTAAATCCAACCTTGCATCCACAGAAAAGGGCCTGTGAGCACGAGCCTGGTGTGCCAGCTCTGTCCTGTGCTCTGCATTCAGGGTGAATCAGTGTCTGTGGGTCACAGGACAGTCCCAACACAGCAAAGATCCCTCACCTTCTCTGGAAGGAGGCTGAGGACCCAGCAAAGCTGTTCCAGAAGCATCTCTCCCAGAAGGAAAGTTGCTCTCATCAGTATTCCTGCAGCAGGCTTTGCTACCTGCCCAGGACTGATTGACAGTGGCTTGAGCTTTGCTTTTGAATCATGCAGCTTTGCCTCATATTAACACACAGCTAGAAAGGATTTAGCAATTTAAAATATTAATAATGGATAGCTCATTTCTGAGCAGGCAGTTTTAATAACAGTGCTCCTTCTTGGACGGGCTGTGCTCTGAGGTCATTGGCTCTGACCTTGCTGCTTGCCCTCAGCTCCTGACAAGGATGCAGAGCTGTGTCCTCGTGTTCCCCCCTTTCCCTGCTCTGTGGGGTGCCCTGGGCACTCTGATTTCAGGGACAGTGATACCTTTGTGGTGCTAATGGCAGCAAACCTGGGGACAGAAGAGCCACACCTGCCCCATCACCTCCAAGCCGCAAAGCTGGGAGAGCAGGAGCACCCTGGGGTGCTCATGGGTGCTGGATTCTTGTCTACCCTTGTCTCCTACCCCTGGAAATTTTACATATATCTAAACCAAAATGCAAACAGGACTTCTGTAAAGCACTGCTTTACACCGGTTTGGGACAGCCAGGGCGGACTGGAGACACCACGAGCTGCCCTGAGATGTTGGCACCTTCTCCTCAGGAGCTGCAGGTTTCAGAAGATCTCTGCTCACACAAAAAAGTTTTCTTAAGCTTTTTGAAGCCTGTGGTTGCTCTGAAATGTAGATACCTCTTCACTTTTCTTGGCTTGCTTTGCCTTTGTGGCTTGGTTGGTGCCCCACCAACCATTTTGACAGTGGTGTCCATGAGGCTTGGAACATAACCACAAAATCAGACACATCTGGAGAAAGCTGAGCAAGGTCACTGGAGATGGAGTTGCTTTTGGTTTTTAAAGGCAGGCTGGATAAATGGCAACCAAACCCTCCTCCACTTGCAAGAGGCAAAAGCCAAAAATAAAACCACAATAGCATCCACAATTTCTAAAATAGCTGGCTTCCACTCCTGTAATTAAATTTAGTTTTGATTTTTCAAAGAGCAACTGGCTAAAGATCAGTCTCTAATTCATGGCAAATTGGTTTGGATAGAATAGAAATCTACTTACCTCTTAATCAGAAAACAAATCCAAACAAAACCAGAATCTGATCTGTGGTTTATAAGCTTTTTTAAACTCAGTATTTAAGTGCTTCTGAATGTCTCACTGAAACCCAAAACTAGGAGTAAAAAAAAAAAAAAAAAAGTCAGGGAGAAATTGCTGTGATTTCTCAATTTTGCTCAGCAGCAGGAAATCTGGGGACTTCCTCAGAAGGTTTCTTGGGAGACTGACATGCTTTTCATTATCACTAATGCCTTTTATTGAAGTGCACAATTGGACTGCAGAAAACACAAGGCAAAGGTTTAGGTTATTTTTCCCTCCTGAGCCAGCCTGCCCAAATGTGGTAATTCATTAAGTATGTTCTGCTCCTGCTAATTGCCAGCTTAGGTCTAGGCTTCAGTGTGGAGTGTATCCTTGGAGTGGAAGCTTATCTCAGGAGCTTCCTGAGTCTGCAGTATTGAATGAAAGTCTCACCAGGAAAAGTGGTTTGTTTTGCTTTTAGTTTGTTTTGGAAGAAAGCTGAGAATTTCCCTTCCCAGCCTGGGCTGAACTGACCACAGGGAAGCTCACAAATTTCAACGCTTTGGATCAGGCACTCCGGACTCCAGAAGTGCTAAATTCCTTTTGAAAAAGTATAACTGTGCATTTTCAGTCCTCCACTGAAATTATTAATTCTGTTGTAACTTGGAAAGAAGCTGTGAATATGTTGCCTTGTTGTCAGTTGATTTCCTCCCTTTCCCCAGAGACATTTTTGGTCAAACAGAGGTAAAATGTTTAAACTCTATCAGACTTTCAAGGTTGCCTCCCCATTTTTAACCCTGTAGTTACAAGGGCACTTTCTGGTGTCATCTTCATGTCAGAAGTCATCTGTCACATCCACATTTCATCAGTGACTGGAGCTGGGATGTCATGAGGCAAAGTGACCTGGAAAAGGTCCAGCAGGAGGTCAGTGGCAGAAATGGCCCCGGTTTCTTGGCTCTGGGTTTTGTTGTGGAACTGGGGTAAAACCAATCCATATAATAAAGTTTGGATTGTGTTTGAGAAGTGAAACCACTGCTAGGGGACAGTGGCTTTGTCCTGCTGAGGGACCTGAATCTACAAACCCATCCTGGAGTGGAGTTGAGCTGCTGTTGAGGAGCCCTGGCCCCCCCTGCCAGCACCCAGCTGTAGCTCTCCAAAGGCTGGCAAAATCTCCCTAAAAAAGGTCATTTCAGGCTGAAAAGGAACAAAGCTTCTCCATTTCAGACCAAAAAGGGATTTTTTAGGGGATGTGGGGGAATAAACTAAATTTGGAAAACACTTAACGAAGTTGCCTTAACTTAACAACAGCTTTTATTAGATTGCACTTGTCCAACGAGATTAATGGACGTTTTCCTTTGAAACTCTGGGAGTCTTTCCTAGACACTGGGAATAAGTAGGATCCTTCAAATGTTCTGCTTCCTACAGGATTTACTGGTGAAAGATTTAATACAATTCAGCACAAACATTTTAACCTTTCCATCTAAAATGCTGAATTCAACCGTTTCCTGAATGTGTATAATTTAAAGGCTCGTGTTTTCCTGTGTCATGCTCTCTGAAGCATTTTATGTCGCCTTGCTCCTATTGACTCTTTTAAGAAAACACTGCAGGAGTATACAGTCACTTTCAGATAACTCAGATTGTTTACTTTATGAATGAAGGAGGAAATTGAATACTCAAATAAAGTTATGCATCTAAGTGCCAGGAGCTAACTGCCCTCTTAAATTTGCTTGTCTCCTTGAAAGAGTCTTTAAATACAATTTATGACGTAAAGAGCCTTTCTGCAGTGCTGAGAGGGATCTCCACTGTCTCTGTTATAAATGGATGCTCTCAGCAGCTGCTGGAGTCTGGGCTAGGGACAAATGCTGGGCTTTCAGGGGCTCTTGTGCATCCCATTGATCTGTGTGGGGTGCAAAGAAGCAGGGGATGCTGCCTGGGCTGCTGTTTTGATGGAATTATCTGGTACAGGCTGTGGAAAATAAAGGGAAAGAAGGCTTTCTAGCATCATCTACCCACAGTCACACTAAACTTTAATATTAGGTTTAGATCTCACCATTGGGGGAGGTGGTGTGTGGCTGCCTATGTGAGCAGTGCCATTTGTTGTCCTGTTTCTCCTGCCCCTGGTTTGGAACAACTGTAATCTGGTTTGTATTTAGGGATATAACTCAGACCAGTCCCAAGTTATCCTTGTCTCCATGGTGCCTTAGCACCCGAGGTAATTGTTTTTTCCTTAAAATAGCTGCCAAACCTGATTGAATCTTCACTGAATTAAAAAAATAAAGCAATTCCCCAGGGAATTAACCTTGCAGATTCCTCAGCCCATTTCTCCACCCCTTTCCTTCAAGAGAATTTCTCTCAGGATTTCATTCTACTGCACTAATGAATTGCTACAGTAATGGGAATATTATTGACATGTTAAATGTCCTTCCTTGAGCCAGAGTGATTAGACAAAGATAAATATGAACAGTCACATGTGGCCAGTTTGGCTCAGACAGCTGTGGGCAGGGTTTTGGGAGAAGCTTGGGGATGCCAGGGTGCCAGAAGGACTAAAGTGCAGCTCTCCCAGCAGAGATTTAATGCTCATAAGCCATCATCTGGCACAGGGGTTTCCAGGTTCACATCCAAGTACAATGCCTTGACATATACAACCCTTTATTTACAAAAAGGGGAAAGATTCAGAGTCCCTTTGGGTCCTCTGGGCTGGGATTTGATGGGAGGATGGAGGAACAAGGTGAATTTCATTGATCCCCGTTGGATGTGGGAGTTTGGTGTCCTTAAGCTCTGTTCTGCTCAGCAAAGCCTTGACATGCTCAGAGCAGAGAGTGACCATGGAAAGCTGCCTCCTGATGTCCAACATCCTCATCCAGAAGCAGGACCAGGGGCCAAACTGTGCTTCACACAATAACCTTTGAGCCAAGGACTGCCATCAGCTGCACCATGGGCACAGAGTGCAGAGATTACCCTTGAATGGATTATTCAGGCGCCAAAAAGGTGAGGTCCTTGAAACCTGGAGTAATTGAGAAATTCTAAGATAAAGGGCAGCAACCCAAATGAGATTGTGGCCTGCAGACTGGGGAAAGGGCCAGATTTGGTGGGTGGGTTGATGGAGAGAGGCACAGATTTGCATCCAACTTCCTCTTCAGCCCCTCTGCATCTCCCCAGCACAGAGTTCTCCACATTTCCCGCAGTGCTTCCTGATGTAAATTTGGGAAGCTTTTGGGGCATGAAGGAGACTTGGAGAGATCTGATTATTCCCATGGCTTGTCCTTCTTGCAGAGCACTTTGCACAAGGCAGTGTCCTAGACCTGAATCTCCCCTCCCAAAATCACAAATCCCCCTGTCTGAGGGAGGTGCTGGGGGCTTAAGGCAGGTGGCCCTTGCAGAGGTCACTCACAAGGTCCCACCTCTCCCCCAGCATGGGCTGCACCACCAGCAGGACCTCTATCACACACTAATATTGCATTATGATCGTGAGACTCCACAATGTCACACTGATAAGGGCGAGGGTTTTTCCCTGTACGAGCCTGTTTCATTTTAACATGCAGGTATGTCAAGTGAAGGGAATATTTTCCCTTCTGCATCAGACTCCAAATTTGCCGAGGTCGGTCACGAGAGAGAGCGTGCAAACGTCAGGGAGACATTTGGCTGGCAAGGAGAGCAGTTGTGGGGTGCAGGGTGCTTCAGAGCTGAGGAGAGGGAAGCAGCTGGGAATGGGATAATGTGGATCAAGACGTGGTGAGGATAAGCCTGATTTTCATGACTCATGCTGGCAGAGCTGCCTGGCTCTGTGTTTCAGAGGTTGATGCAATGTTACAAAGACAGTTAAATCATTAATAGTTACCAGTTTTCCCAAGCTTATGCAGGCAGTGTTTCTGAAGTGTCTGGTAGACACCTTCACTCTTATTTTCTCAGGTTCTACTGAAACAAGCAGGAGCTTGGTACAGCTTTGAGGGTCTCTCACATCTCCATTTACACTGTTCATCAGTGGCTTCAAAATGTGCTTCAAAGGCAGAGAGGGACCAAGAATTGATGTTGGAAACATTGTACTGCACTGACTGAATGAGAAAGCACTTTTTGCAATCCTAGATAAAAATTTTCACCAGAAAGTGATGATGCAACAGAAATACCCTGGGGACTGAAAAACCTGATGCTGCCTCACTTGAACACAGCTTGCTTGTGCAGTGCACCCCCAACCAAGGTAATGTTTGAGGAAAGAGAGGTGGGAGTCATTTGAAGGAGAATAATACAGTAGCAAAAAGCAAATATTCAGTTGTAAACTCAATTGTCTAGCGCTGCTCCCACACAGGCAGTGTGATCACCTCCTCCCTCTCTCCAAAACCAAGGATCCCTGGGGGAGAAGATAAAGTGGTGCTTGAGGAAGTGCACCAGTTTCCCTTGGGCTGAGCTCTAATTAATGAATTAAAATGTAGAAATGCATCACAGCTTCTGTTCCCTGGTCACTTCCTACTGAACAACCCCTGCAGAACTCTGCCAGCTCCATGAGCATCCAAGTCAATACGTGCACCAAAATGTCAGAGGGGACAATAGCAACTAAAAATAGGCAAAGACAGGAATTTGCCTATCATATTTTTAACCTTGGAGGATGGCAAAGTTATATATAGCTAATACAGAAAAATGGGTTTTGTTGCTTAAATGAGGAAAACAAAGAGTGTGTCTGTTTAGTTGGGTTTAGTGTCGGTTGAATTTCAAACCTAACAATATTTTTTTGGCTCTGTACCCGTGTGCTCTTCTCCTGGTGCTGCTGTGTGGTGTGTGGGCTTCCTGGGGGAGCTGGGGAGAAGCGTGGATCACATCATAAGGGCACTGAGTGTTAGTGGGGGATTTTGTCCCCTTGTCCTGTTTGCTGTTTAGCCAAGTAGGGAGGGCAGGGCTGGGATTGCAGAGACAGTTTGGAGCTGAGCTCGTGCAGTTGCTGCTGCCTGGTCCCTGGGCAGAGGACCAAGACGTAAGGTGGCTCCTGACATCATCTTTAGCTCTTCAGTCTGTGCTGGAAATTTGCCATCCATGCTGCTCCTTGGAGGGAAAAGGAGACAGGAGCAAGCCAAGGCTGCTGCTCTGGCTGCCAGCTCCAGGGCAGGTGGGAGGCTGAGACCCAGCTGTGCCTGTGCCCAGCTCACCCGGGCATCACCAGGGTGGAACCCCCTGCCTGAAGAGCTGCTGGGTAAATACTCAAAAGGGCAGTTTTGCCTCACAGCAGAAAGAGATGAATAAACAGGAAATAAGGGCTTGAGCAACTGTTCTTTTTTTTTTATGTATGTCTTCGACAAACTATGACTTTCAGCAAAGAATATCTTGATGATAAAGCATCCAGGATCCAGCATCGAATCAAAGAAAACTTTGCCATTTAATTTAATGGGAACGTGTTCAAGTCTGTAATCTGCAACTAGAACTCTGGGGTTTTTTTCCCCTGCAGATCCCTTTAATCCTTTAGCAATCGTGTATTTTCCAAAGAAGTTTTCCGTATGTCCCGGGGGTATAAAATCACAGTGGGAAAGAAGTGTTGCTCATAACCTGTGAGCAACTACAATCTGCCTCCCACTCTGCTGGTAACACCCAGTGGATATTTGCTTCTCAGAGATTAGAGGAACAAAGCAAGAAGAGAGCAGCGTTCCATTATGGTGGAGCATATAATATTGTGATTATTACTCATGCCCTCTGTCTAATTAATCATTTTGTGTGTTATTTGAAGGCAAACAGGGCCTTTGGTTCATTATCGCTTATACATACACAGAACTGGAGTCACTTCAGTGCTGTCAGACTTGGTTAATCCCTGCCTGGGTTTTGTACATGTCTGGGTATCTGAATCATGTACATGGCAAATGATCTACTAATATGTTTGCTCCAGCAGTTTGTTCATATGGAGCCAAATATATGAAAGCATTCAAACTCCGGAAAGTGCAGATATGGTCCTAATGGACTTGACAAAGGCACCTAATGTTAAAGGTTGTGAAAAAAGGGTTGCTGATGAAATGCTTTTTTTTTTTTTTTCTTTCTTTTCTTTTCAAGTATTTTGTTTGTGTTTCTTTTATTATTTATATTTTATCTTGCTTGGTGTTTAAACTGGGACGCAGGAAAGGGGATCAGGAAAACTCTGAATTCTATGAAAACAGATGTGTTTTGTGGTACCCAATACAGGAGCCATCCCCAGTTATTGGGATGTTGCAGTGGTGGAATAAAACACAATGGCAAAGGTTATCCAGGTGCAGTGGTCCTGCCTGCCCACCCCATTGGTGCAGTTGCTTCCATCCTGCCTCACTGCATGGCAGCACTCTGAAAATCTGGGCCATGAATTTTAAAATTTAAAGAATCTCTCTATCCTTTTTCCTCACTGCTCATTTGGACAAGAACAGAGCCTGCTTTGAAGCTGTGCACTTGGAAGGCTTCACATTAAGACTGTAACATTTTGATTACAAGTGATATAAAATGCAGTTCACTTTATTTCCTAATTAATGACAGTACATAAGGCAACAGTAAACTCAATTGCTTCCAACAGCTTTTTATATTCACTTGGAGGCATTTACAGAAATATGACTCGTGTACCCAGCAAAATCTTCCCTTGACCAGATGTAGAAGGAAAGCGGTTTTATTGGCTCCATGATAATATCACTAAAGAGGAAACAAGCTATAAAAATAATAAAAAACCACAAGCCACACTGAATTTGAGAGTTGCTAAACTGAAAGATACAGAAACAAATACAGAGAAGATAATAAGGCCTTTTACTGATAGTGCTGTCCTGTGTAAATAACGCAGACACTGAATAAGTCCCTCTGCAGTGAGACTCATTAGAAACACGTACATCAGCCCAGAACAATTACTTTGATGGTTCCCCAGCTGCTTTTCACAATAAATGTCCTCAGACCCACCAAGGTTGGAGTCATTCAGCTTGCTGCACGTCCTTGCAGATACACAGCCATGCTGAAAACAGGGAACTGCCACGGATTTCCCGCTCAGGAATCTTGGGCTCCTTGCTTTATAGAGCAGATTTTAGGAGAAGTGCTGGTCCAGGGGAGCTGGTTAAACAAGGCTGCTCAAACAGACAGAGAATGAAGCACCCATTTCTATAAGGAATGAGCATGGCCAAGGATTATATTGATCCATGTCTGTCCAGCACACAGATTTTGTCTTGGGTTTGCACCCGAGGGGTGAGATGCTCCTGAACTGCAATGAAATCCATGAGGATCTGGTCTTTCTAAACATCAAACTTGTTTACAAATTACTCTAACTAACACTTTTTTGCTTGAAAATAGAGATAATGGAGTTCTGCACACATTGGCACTCCAAGAACTCAGCAGTGGGTTTTCAGAGAGGTATGGCACAAGTACCCACACTGCGAACCATCTGTCTCCTGGGGGAGCTGCGAGAAGTCTAGAGAACTGTTTCGCTGAAAGTCAGAAATGAAAGCTAAATTTCCTAAGGTAAATTTTATTTTTCTTCCCTTGGTTTTAAATATTTTGCCTGGGGAAGGTCCAGTGAAAGAACAAAATAAATGAACATGGGAGACTACAGCCTTTGCAGCATGATAGAAGTGTAATGCAATAACAAACATAAGCTGAAAGCCAGTCAGAGTGAAAATACATACATTGAGGACACTTTTGTCTTTGTATGTGGTAGTTTGAAGGTAAGGAGGTGAGTAAATTATAAGAAACTCTAAAGAAAGCAGAAACACTAAAGCTGACTCTGAGGCATAAAATTTCATGGTTGATTGGGAAAAGGTGAGCAGTGAGAGTCAACAATGAGCAAGACATCAAATAAATTTGTGTATCACTGTTCCTAAGTGACAATAAACACTTTCCTCTTGCTGTCACAAGTTTTTTCTTCTCTCTACAGGTTTTAGGGAGGGATGGGACAAAGCCAGCCCAAAGGCTCTCTCTAGCAGGAGTGCAGTGGCTGAATGCCCAGCTTCTGAAGGAAATTCTTGCTTTGTCATGACCATCCTAACCATGGGACAACAGAAAGAAGGACACTGCCTTTGGCAAAGCAGGAAAATGGGAGCTGGAAAGCATGAAAATATATATGGAGGGGAAAAAAAGGGAAAGCAAAGAGACATCTAGGATTTCCTGAGATCCCCTTCCCTTGTAAGGGTGCAATCCTCATGAATCAGAGCAGGTATTTGCTCCAAAGAGTTAATCTTTATTAACAGCCCCAGAATGCCCTTCAGCTGGTGCACAGCCTGGTTCAAAGGTTTTCCAGAAAAACAACATACCATAAACCAAAGGGCAACACTAATTGGAAGCAGTGTAATTCAGAAAACAGCAATACCTTTTTGTGGGTTAATAACCGGAAATTAAATTTCACGTATGTTAGCAAAGCCCATCATAAAGCACCAGGTGAATGAGGGGCACGGGCAATAAGGGCAAGGGTTTGGAGCATGCACAGTCACCATCCAGCAGCAACCCCTTCTCCTTGGTCACAGCCAATATTCCCAAAGGATTAGTCCTCAGCCTTGAACCCCTGGCTGAAGGAAATGGTTTGCACAATGTGGCTGCTCGTTGCTGCTTTGGTGGTGGAGTAAGGAGTGACATGAGCTCAGCTGTCCCCAGAGGCAGAGCTGCTCTGCTCACGTCCCTGTGGAGTCAGGGCAGCAGCAAAGGCTTGCTGTGGCTTGTTCCTCCAATTTGATGTTCCCCCAGTCCAGTGCTCAGGCTACTGGTGCTGTGAAGGACCTTGCCATCTGCACTGGATACAGAAATGAGACTTGTCTGAACAATCAGTGGGGTTTCAATGTTAAAATGTCATGCAATGGAGAACAGGTACAGGCGCATGCTGGGGTTGGGTTTGCTGCTGATGGCACTGCCTGAAATGGAAACTCAGCTAATATTTGGACTGCAGGGTGTGTGTCTCTTATAAGGAAATGGCTTAATCTGGAAAAGGAGGCAGAAACACAAGGTCAGATCCTCTCTCCTCTCCCCTCATTTCCTCTTCTGGCTGCACTGGCTTCCCCAACACTGCAGAGGAGTCAAGAGATTGATGTCTCCAAGACCAGGCTGTCTCTCTCCAAAGTGGCTTGCAGTGCAAGCCACCACCCCAAGCCAGGGCTGTGAGGGGTGGGTGCTGGACAGGGATGCCAGATCACCTTGAGTTCAGTGATATCTTGCAGATAGCACAGCTCTGAGGAGATGGATCCTGTCCAGAAGTTGTCCTGACTCTGCCTCACATAATGAAGTCATCTGCTGGTCAAGCCAGGCTGGTCATAATTAGTTGGAGATACCCATGGACCATCTTCATTCCTGGGAGCTCATTTGTGAATAACCAGAGCTGTGGCCTCAGGCAGGTGTTGTGTCTGTGGTGGCAGTTCCCCCACCTGGGCAGTCCCTGCACATCTGTGCTTCTTGACACACTAGAGAAACATTTGCTGCTATTTGATTTATTTCCAGCTCTTGGTGGTTAAGATGAAGAGTGGGAAAGCCTGAAAGCAAACATATACCTGGGCAAGAGAAAAAGCTCTCCAAGCACACCACGGGCTGCAGAAAAGGATGGTGACAACCAAGTGTCCCTGAGGAGGGACAGACCTTTGCAGCTCTGAACCACAAACTCTTCTCGCCACAAGCTGCTGCTGCTCAGGGTCTATTTTACTTTTCTCTGTCCCTGTGTTTGAGAGACTTTTTGTCTGAAGGCCTCTCTCCCACTGAACCCATCCATCACCAGTGCTGACAGAGGTTCCTGCTGCCTGAAATGGCCAGGAAGACTCAGTGGAGCCAGAACCTCAGGGGTCAAGTCCAGGTTGTCGTGTCTGAGCGAACGCTGCTCCGGATACACGTGGCCCAACGTCACATTTGGAAGGCAGTGGAGGACCAAGAGGGAGGAGAAGGAAGGATAGGATGTCATCTTTCATCCTGAGAGCATGTGGGATGGGAATATTTCATTTTGCTGCTGCTGATGGTCTGGCTCCAAGGGGTGGAGGAAGGGAGTCCCCAGCTCAGGCAGGGAGCAGCTGCCCTGGCACTGCTCTCCTGCTCACTATTTTGGCTGCAGGAAAAATACGAAGGCAGGGAATGCTGGGGACATCAAGTTGGACTCAGTGATGTTTCTTGTGTCATCAAAGAGGAGAAGGTACAAATGTGCCATGGTCAGGGCCCAGATCACCTGTGTGAGCAGAGGAGGAAGGCTGTAGGCACAGCACTGAAGTGATGCACACAGAACGAGCTCAGGGTACCCCACAGCAGCTGCCTCCCAGCCCACCTGATGGGTGCACTGGGCTTCCCTTTTCCCAGCCATCTTCCTTTTTGCTCCTGCCAGTACCTCCAGCAGCACCAGAAATTCAATCATTCCTGCAGCTGTACCCAGAGCTATTGCCCAAAGGTCCCTGCCGCACATCCCTTGATACTCCCGCCAGTGTGACCCACAAAATATCATGTCTGCTGTTGGGGCTGAACTCCCACAGGCTATCCCAGCTAATGGGGACAGTGACATGCCACAGTCCACCTCAGCACCCCACTTTATATCATACAAACCCCATAAAGTGATCCTTGTTCCACAGGATGGTCCCAGAGACAGGCACCCACTGAGCTTCCCTGGAGCAGGCACTGTGGGTACAGTGGTCGTGACCCACTCCCAGATTGCACCTCACGTGGTCCCATGTCCCTGGAAGAATGCTCTGCTCCCACAGGGCTGCCTCCTGCCCTGGGAGCAGCCCCAGCCATGCACAGAGGAGTGAGCACCGAGTCACTCTCACATTGTTTCAACACATTTGCTTAATTAGTTTATCAAGAAATGTGTTTGGCCTCATCTGAGGAAAATGCTGTCTGTCATTCCCAGGCATCCTGCAGGGCCCCGGGGAGCTGACAGATCCTGGCTCCTTCCTATCTCTCCTTAACTCCATTTGCTGGGCCTATTTCCCATTATTTTTTTTTTTCATGTAGCACTCCCTCACCATTTTGGGATCAAAGTAATAGATAACAAAATTATGTCTAAAAGAAGACCATGACAGATAGGGAAACAATGTAACAACTGAGAAGATTATTTGGGAAAATGTTAAACCAATGAAAGTGTAGAAACTTGAAATTACTTTTTTATCACTCTAGACAAATTCACTGTAGATTGAACTCACTTCGTAGAAGTGACAGTGAATGAAAAACTACTAATTACGCATAAAATATTAATTCTGTGCTTCCCTATAGGGAGCAAAGGATGCTCCATCAGTGTTGTGTGGCCCAAACGAGAGTTGGGCACGTGAGCAGGATATCCCCCAGCCCTGGCTGGGGGGCTGGGCTGTATCAGGGAGCTTATTTGGGTGCTTGGGTGTTGCTGGAGCAGGGAGATGAAGGCACTGCTGGTCCCAGGTGGGCTCAGGTAAGCAGCAGCCTTCAGTGATGTAGCATTTACCCCATGTGAGCACTTGCTGCTCTCCTGGTGTGCAGTGTTTGAGGTTCAGAGTCCAAGCATATTTCCCATTAGGGGGAGAGTGAGAACCACAGACCTGCTCCTGCCTGGGGCCCCTTGCAGTGTGTTAAATTGTGTGTTGTCTCAGGAATGCAGCTTCAGGGTCTGAAGTAACCTTGGCTTCTTCCAAGGGTTCTTCATCAATTGCTGGAGAAGCTTGAAACCTTCTCCCTTCCCTTGTGGTGATGGGATCTGACCTCTCTGTTCCTGTTCCTGTTCCTGTTCCAAAACTGCTGATGAGGACAGGGCACTTCCAGGGTTTCTGGGCTCAGCTCTGGCAGGACAGGCCCAGGGAAGCTCACCTGTTGAGCTGTACTGTAGCTATTTATCTGTACCTGGGGTTACTGGGGTGATGCAGGCACTCCTGGCTGCTTTAGTAGTTTTGTTGTGATAACAGCTGAGCACTTTTAAGTGATTATTCTTATTCTAATCTTTCCCGTGGTTCCTGATGACAGTTTTGGATGCATCTCAGGTTGTTTCCTGTTGCTTTATAGCCATCTTCTATCAAATTAAATTAATAATGTGGGGGTTTTTCATGTGTGGAACATAATCCTAGGGCTCTCTGGTTCTCCTGTCACAGCTGTGGCAAGCTGAGTGTCTGTGTGACAGTGAGGAAGTCAGCTCTGGTGGGTAGTAACCTACTGCAGCTGATCTTCTGCTCTTTGGCAGCCAGTTAATTACTGTTTGGCAAAGCCCCATGGTGTCTTAACTGAGGTTTCATGGGCTTAATGTCCTTTTCCCAGCTTCCTTCATGCCTCAGACCCAGTCAGTTGCTGTCAGCCCTGTGATCCTTGCACAGCAGCCATTACCTGACATTGCCACCACCAGAGCAGCACTACTGCTCTGGGCAGGGCTGGGGAAAGAGGGCTCTGAAGAGGGGGAACTAAAAAACCAGTTCTTGTCTTGGTGGGCTTGATGCAGATACGTCTGTTCTGAAATGATGAGATTTGACTTTTGCAAGCTGCAGAAAAAAGCAGTACTATGGTTTTTAACTCCTGGCAGTCACCCTACTCTGTTAAACTAAACCAAAATAGCTCTGGTTATGGGGAAAAGAAACTTATTCAATTCAGTGCTTGAAAGAGGAACACAGGATGTGTTTTCAGATTAGTTCTCTCTCCCTGGGTATGATGGCAGCCCAATGCCAATGTTAAATCCCTGCCCACCAGTAGTGGGGTGTAGAAAAACATCTTTAACTGCTTCTGTTAGAGTCTGAATTGCACTGATGGGTCTACTGTGTGATAACTCAAGTGCAATGGCAGCTCTCTTGCCTCTGTCCAATCAATGCTGCTCGTGTTGAAACCAGTGCACCGTGCTTGTGCATCGGACAGGTGGAACTGTGGGCTGTCCCCTCTGTCCCAGGTCAGACAGGGGACACTATAACTCATCCCTCTGGACAGTGATGTCTTCCCCTTTGCTCAAGATGGGTGCAATTCCCCTTGTCCTGGCTGGGACTGGGAGGAGCTGCAGGTCCCGTTATCCCGTGGGATGGAGCGGGGCAGGCGGTGTCGGGTGATCCTGGCCAGGTCTGGCACTGCCCAGGCACGCAGGGCTTTGCTCCAAATGCTTCCACCACAGAGAAACACGGCTCTGCTGCCAAGGGGACAGGAATGTCACTCAGCTCAGGGACAGCAGGCCGTTGCAGTGTGACAGCCACTTCAGCAGTCAGTCCAGCAACGCTCTGTGAAAACAAAAGGTGTCTCCATGCCAGAAGGACTATCTTCACTCCCAGGGGAATACATCAGATGCCTGGCAATTTCTGGGAGCCTTCCTCAATAAAAACATGAGGGAATGGGAGTGATGAGTTGCACAGCAGTGTCCTCTAAAGTTCAAGGCATGCTGGCTAAATATATGTCACATTCCTATAGCTCTTGCCAGGGTAAAGGCTGTACAAGCTACATCCAAAGTCTGCTTTCCTTCTCCATCAAAGGCCCCTCTAGATCCAAAGCTATCTGAGCCACTTACACCCTGGATTTCTTTTTTTTTTTAAACAAAGAAAAAACAGGGGATGCTTGCTTCTCAGGCAAATATAATACCATTTATTTGACCTATTTCTATGTGCTTGTCTCTCTATCACAATATCACTTAAACAACAGGCCATAAGACAAGGGAACCTGGTCTCCATTTTAGCAGTACAAAGCTTGTGTTTTCCTCATCCAAAATTGCAGAACAAGCATATGGGTGTGGAGAAGCACTGAAGAAACACCAGTTCTCAGTCACAGGTCTTCAGAAACAAATAAGTTATCAGTTGGAGCAAGGTGGCACTTTCACTGTCCAAAAAAGGGACAGAAAGTAACAAAATATCACTCAAATTTCCTGTAGATCTGAGACCAACCTGTAGCTCTCTGAGTAAGTGAATAGCTCTGAATAGAGCTCCTCTTTATGCAGAGGGGCCCAGTTCTCACTAGAAAAAATTCAGTGCATATTGTCCAATCTAATGCCCATGGCAGACTTCCTTCCTTAGTGAAATTTAAACTGGTTTAAGTACTATTTAGACCCTTGCCTAAATTCAGGACATGGAGAGACTCCATTGATGGCTCTGATCTGGACAATATTTGAAGGGTAAATGCTGGTGCCCTTCAGAAGGTGACCAGAGCTCTCTGCCTGTGTTACCAGTTTCTTACTGACTGGTCATGGTCCCCTGTCCTGGAGGGATGGCCTGCAGATATCTAAGCTCACTTCTCTTCTGGAGTGGTTGGTAACAAGTACATGAAAGGCAGATAATTCAAACACTTCAAAGAACCTACTAATCCAGATTGGGACTGAGAAAAGAGCATCAGTCTGCCACCACTGCTCTGCTGGAAGGGCTGTTTGTTTCCCTCAGTATTCCAGATTTCCCAAGGCTGTCATATTGTCAAACACTGCCATGATCTGTGAGTCTTTATTCCCAGATAAAGATGTGAACTCCCGGCTCTTGTCACAGATAACGGCACAAAGCGTTACAGCGACAACACAAAGACCTAAAACTCAGCTTCAAACACACAGCCATTTGTTACTGTCCTCAGCCCGGGCCAGTCTGCTGCAGGTTGTTCACAACTGGGAGAGCTGAGCTGGGAGAGCTCATCTTGATGTCCTCGGGTTCCTCAGGGATTTCCATCCTTCTGTGTTTCTGGGCCAGTGTGTCTGTCCCTGCCACCAGCTGCTGCAGGGCTGCTGAAGGCTGGTTACCAAGTTAGGCTGTGCAGCCTTGGGGTCCTTCATGCCAAAATGCCAAAATTCCTCATCTGTGGCCCCACAGGCATCCTTCCTGGCAGCTGGGGCCTCATCAGTGCTGACTCTGTAAGTGCTGGTGCACATCTGGCCTGTGGGTTTCTCTCCTGTTGTACTGCAGGTCAAGAGCTGAGATCTCATTTTCCTCTTGCAAGTGTCAGACCCATCTCCACTGGGAACCTGTAAGTCTGGTTCATTCACTACATCATAGGAAAGTTCTCAAAAAAAAAAAAAAAAGCACCAGCTTTTATAAGAAAACATGTTTTGAAATAAGTTGTTAAATGAAGACACATTTGGAATCTTCTACTTGAAATGGCAATGAGTTTAAAGTAAAATTATATTATCTTTTGAGCAGTACACAGCAAGAACTACATCTTCTGAAGGTCGTGTCATTTCGAGTAAAGTGGCAGCAGCTCTGGGCTGACATAGCTGATTTTGGGGGACTATTTGAATTTCTGATGATGTATTTCATTACCTGCTTGGAGCTAGAAAACCTCCTTCTATCTGTCCCTGGTAGAAAACACTTCAAAAACAATTCTCTGCTCTACCAGGATGCAAGTAACCTTTTCCATGGAGGTGGAGGCTGGTGGTCTCCAGCATCCTCCTTTTGCTCAGCCCTCCCTGGTGCCTGTGACCAGGCAGGGACCGGAGGCAGGGCTGGAATTGGGATCCCCAGCTCGGGGCCGCGGCCGGGCTCCCATTGTTCCCGGCCTGCCAGACAAAGGGTTAAGTAAATGTTTGGAGAAGATAAGGTGCCCTGTTGACAAGCAGCAGGCTCCAGCGGTCTCAGCAGGATCTCTCCCGGCAGTGATAAATGGGGAGGTTTTCAAAGTGGGATCAGCAGACGCCACGGAGAGGGCGGTTGCTGATGCCGTGATTGGCAGTGGGGAAGGAATCTGAAGGTGTTTAATGATCCCACACTCTGCCGCAGCTTTTTTAAAGACTCTGTGTCTAGCCAGAGGAAAATCCTCTATCAGCCACAGAGGCTCACGTTCCCGGGTCTTTTTTGTTGTTGTTGCCTTTTTTTTTTTTTCCCCACTAAAACATGGGAACATCCACTGAAAGGGATCCTGATAAGGACCCTCTGCGATCCCTCATCCTCTCATATCGGTTTTGTCTCTTTTAATTTTCCCTTTGAAGTGCCCTGTGTATAGTAGGTGGACTGTTTAGTTTGGCTAGCTTTGGTCAGTAACTGTGTTTGGGGGAAACAGTGTCTATTAAACTAAAAAGTGTGGGTCTTTTCTTCTCTGCATAGATGTGTTATTCCAATTACTGACTTGTCATTCCTTTGCTCTAGTAATTTTATAATTAAATTACATCAAGGATAAAACCCTTGGAAGGATTTGAATCCGTGATGTGACATTATTTGGTATTCAGACCATTAAAGGGTTTCCTTCCTTTTAAATAGATCCCAAAGCTGTTTGAAGGGCTGACCACCAAACTTCTTTTTTTTTTCCCCGGATGGGTGAAATATTTTCTGTCCTCATCTCTGTCTGAAAGCTGCCCTGGGCAGTAGGAAAAGCTGCAGTGTTGGTGTGGGAGATGGAATAGAGCAGCAGAGCCTGGGAGGATGAAGCTTTGCCATGTGCATCCATGGACTGCCTCTCAAACCAGGATTTTGGTCAGCTGTATTCCCTGTGGAGCGAGAAATGGATATAAAACACTGCCTGATCCAAACCTGATTATGCCAAGAGAAGTCAGACAGCCAGGAATATTGATGGATACTCAGGATCCAGGCACAGGGAATGGGCTCATCCTTTGGGCCAACCTCATCCTAGAAAGACTGGGGAGGGTGGATAAGTCTTTTTTGAGGGAGAAAGCAGTGTGGGCAGTGCTGGTGCTGCTGACCTGGGTGAGCTGGAGGGAGCCAGGGCTGGGAGGCTGCTCCATGGGCAGAGATGAAAGGAGCTGGGTACCCCCCAGCAAAGGGCCAGATGAGTCGGGACATGAAAAGCAGCGGAAAGTATCTGAAGAATGTAAACACCAAGGTGGAAGAGGAATTATTTAGCATGTTACAGGCTTGGAACTAGGTGCCAGGGGATGGAACAACGAGGAAACTCCTCTTGCTAGCAGGGAAGCTTTGCTAGCGGCTGGAGGTGGAAAGGGAAGAAATGGTTTCAGCAGAGCAGCTCAAGAAGTCTTCTTGTCTGGAGGCTGCTGGGGCAGGGGGGCAGTTGGAGGCACTGCTTGCAGTGTGCATTCCCAATTCCCCAGCCCGGGCTGGGAGCCAGGGGGGTCACACCGAGAACAAATAGGATTTAGTGATCGTAAGAGGGGAATGCGAAATGCCCGGAGGAATTTTGATTGAAATTTTATAACTTCAAGAAAAATCTGTCGCAGATAAATCAGGAGGTGGTTTAATAAACAATTTGAGAGATTAGTATTGAAACAAATCCCAGTTAAGTCTCAGCAGAGGAGCGGGTGAGGGAAGACCACTGCAGAGAAAGAACGTCAGGGGTATTACAGGCACTAAACAGAAGGCTTTCCAAATATATAAACAATCTGGGGAGGGGGCAGATTGGGAAACCTGTAAAAATAAGCAGAACCACATTAAAAGGCTAAGCAGTGGAGCACAATCAAATATGGAACATGGGATTGTGAGGGAGCTTTCATCTCTCAGCATTGGCCAGACCTTTCATAACCAGATAGGAGCCAAGGCCAGGTCCTCAAGGGGGTGTGGGGCTTGAGGGGCATAGCCTGTGCCATGGTGAGATGTGGCAGCCTGCAGCCACATCCTTCAATGGTCACACATGAGGTATGAGGGGAAATATCCCTTTAATGAGTATCCTAAATATTTTAGACACTAAGCAGATGTCTTCCATATAAGATTTCCTAATATCTGGAGTACTAAAAGGGATTTGCATCTAAAAAACTTCATAGCAAAGCCCTGAATATCTGCAGGACATGGTGATCTAAGAACAGATGAAGGATCTGGCAGAGTGTGTGCAGGTGACTGACACAGAGTGAAAGCTGGGCCAGCAAAGTCTCTTTGTAAGCAACAAGCCCAGGAACAGCTCTGTGGGGATCTCACCCACTGGGACAAACCCCAAACCCAATTCAATTACAGAAATCTGTACCTCTGTCAATAATGTCCCTAGGAAAAGGAGAAGGTGTGGAGGCTTTGACTTGGGAAATCATTTGAAGCCAGACTCTAAGATGAGCATGTAATACAACTCCAGAGCACCTGTGGAAGAACAGACACACTGCTCCTTGCCCAGACTTTGTTTCTCTTGCCTGCCTGCAATGAAGCCACAGAGGTTCCCAGGTGGACTCACTAGGAACTTCAGAGCCATCCATCAGGTACTTTGACTCCCTGGATACCTGTTCCCAGCAGCTCTGTACCACAGCTCTGTCACCTGGTGTGAGCAGTCCCTGGAATGAGGGTCTGCAAGAGCAGGATCCCCTCAGCCAGAGCAGTGGACAGAGCTGCACACTGATGCTGCAGGCAGAGGCAGGTTCCCTTGGGTGATGTCTGGCAGAGGAGCAGTGTCCTGGTGGAGCTGGTGACATCCTCACTGTTACATCTGCCAGGACCCATGCAGATGAAGCAGTGTTGCTCCATCCAGCTCATCTTTAGACTGTCAGCTTTGCAACTGTGTCACCTGGGCTTGAGCAATCAGTGCCTGAAGCACCCAGCCCACCCTCAGCAGGGAAGGGAAGTGGCCTGTCCTTGGACAGTGTGACTCCTGCTGAGGGGAAACAGGCACGGGCAGGAGAGGACTGCAGAGTGTGATGGAGCTGAGACCAGGAGGAGTTGGTGCCTCCATCCTGGTCCTCTGGCTCCCCAGCAGCAGCACAGTAACAGACCCTGTAGATGTTCATGGAGGGCCTATTTTTAATCACCTTTCCACTGGGTTTTTGCAACGCCCCGTTCACACTTGCTCTGTGAAAAAGGATGTCAGAGCAGATTAACAGCTGGTTCCTGCCTGCTCCGACAGCTCTGACAATGCGTCCCTTCTTCTCAAGGTGACAGGAACATGCAGCTGCCTAATGGGTACAGAAGTGTCTATTCTTTCCCAGTGACATTTATTGTGAAATATCTGAGTGGGACTGAGAGACATGCAAGGCTTTCCCTCCCTTATCAGGCGACCCTGGTCAGTGTCCTGCTGTCAAGGACTAAAGTAATTTATGTCAGAGCTGCAAGTGTTTACTTATCTGCCCCAGCGCCCAGCTCAGCCCAGAGCAGCCAGACTGGCTCCAGTGGGGCTCACCAGCCTTTTCCTGCTGGTGGGAAAAGCTGGGTGCCGGCCCTGTCCCAGCCAGCCGGGGCAGGAGGGGCGAAAATGGGCCAGCAAAAACCTTCCTGTGGCTCTGAGGCAGGGGGACAGCGGCAGCACAAATGTGAGAGTCACAGATATGTCAGCAAGAAGTGACATCCCAGAGCAGAAGGGACTAAAACAAAGCCTCAGCAGCAGCACGAGGCATCTGCTCACAGTGGCATGAGCTGAGGTGTGAATTCAGAGAGGGTTTTGGCAGGTGGAGCAGAGCAGCATCCAGCCAGTGGAAGCTGCAGCTGTGTGGTTTTCCTGGGCATCACACCTGGGAGCCCACAGAAAGCGCTGGGGAAGGGTGGGAGAGCTCCTTGACAGCTCCATGCCTTCCTGTTTTCTCATCTTATGGACCTCTGGGGTTTTACTGAGCGGAGGATTTGTGAGGGCAGAGGAGCTCCAGGGAGGCAGAGCTGCTCAGGCCAAGGACAGCCCTGTATTGGGGATTGTTGGCTCTGTAGCAGCTTGGCAAGAGCATCCCAAATCCCTGTGAGCCTCACGGGTGGCTTTAAAGGACTTGTCCAGTGCTTCTGTCTTGTGTCACGGCAGAAACTAGAGATTTCAGTGCATCTGGTCCTTAGACTGTACAACTTTCCCTCAGATTTGGTTCCAAAACTCTCCGGTTTTTGTAAAGCAGCACAATTATCCCGGCAGTCCTCCCCCACACCGGCCACCATCCGTCATCTCGAAGAGGGGAACAGCTTTCATCTCTCTGGAGCTGCACATCCTTCGTGGCACAGGAGAGATGAGCACGGGCCTCATAGCTCTGCTGCTGGGGGTGCCTCCTTCCTGATGGATGTGCCCAGAGATAAATATTAGCCTGTGCTGGTTTCCTCTCCGAAGCTCACAAGCTCTTGTTGTTGGGCGGGAAACCTTTAACCAGTAGGGATGTTGTGAACAATAGATTAAAGGAGACAGACTATCTCTTGCTAAATGAGCTGTTATTTGAAATCAGCTTTTTTTTCTTTTTTTTTTTTTTTTTCCCCGCCAACCCAGGGCACTCCTCAGAGAAAAAATATTCCACTGACATTGTATTTCTCTTGACAAATATTTTTCTGAGCTGTCTCCCCTTCCCACCCACCAGGGCATGATCAAAAGGCTGGTCCTGCTCCAGGGAGGAGCTGCAAGTGCTGGGGGTGGCAGCGGGGCCCTGATTCTGTGCTGCCATCCCTGCATGGTGGCGCTGTCCCAAATGCTGAGGGACATGGTGTGGGTATTGCAGGAGTGCAAAATCCTCCAGAGATGCCCTTGGGGGAGTGAGTTTGTGCCCATCAAAGTGCCATTGGTCATGCTCACCCCAGGAGTGATGGCAGAGGAGTGGCAGAAGCAGTGAGGCTCTGCAAGGTGCCTTTCACCTGTGAGAAGGAGGTGTATCTGCACTTTCAGGAGCCTGGTATCTGCTCAGCCTGTTTTCAAAACACCAGGAGATTTCTGAAGTGCAAGCTGATCCCGTGAAGTGTAACCTCTCCTATTTTTTGCTGAAAACCCAAAGCACAGCAGTCAATAACACACAGCCCCAGCGCTCGTCCCTCCACGCTCTTGACAGAGGCTCATAGGCAGAAGTACAAAACCCTCACTTAAAAAAAAAAAAAAATCAGATATTTATTATGCCTTTGATGTTCCATAAGAACAGTTGTGGCTTCTGCTTAGTCTCCAACATCCGATTGACAATTGTTTATTAGTTTTAAAATAGCTGAAATTCATGTCAAACATTCCGCATGTTAGAAAAATGTTTATGAAGTGTTATCATCGTTTATTTAACTGTGAATGTTTAGGAAACTGGCATAAAATATAATGGACCACACAAGGCTCTGAGCAGCCCAACAATGAATGGTAGGCACGTTTTAAGGACCATGGGGAAGAGGGAGTGCCACCTTATCCTCATGGGGAATCCTCCTGGTCCTTGGGTATGCTGTTGTGGCATCGGGAGTCCAGGAGAACAGGGTTTGGTTTATTTTAAGGATGTTTCTCCTAAAAGGTTTGCAAGAGAAATGCTCAGAGTGGCAATTTTTGCACAATTGGGTTGAGCACAGGTTTTAAATGCCAGGAGGGAGGGATCTCTTCTTGTGGGCCATGAGGGTTTGCTGGTGGACACTGAGTGCCCTGAGAGAGGTTTTGGATGGTTGATATCCATTCATCATGAGCAGTCACACTGCACAAGCACAATATACTCTCCAAGACATTGAAAATTTGGCTTTATAGTTGACATAAAGATCCCTTTCTAAGAGGTTTGGATGGAATTTTAGTCCTTCTTGCTTCAGATCTGCCATTCCTGGGCTGGGGGTGTGCTGGCCATGCAGCCCAACTCCCTTCACATGGTCCTTTGTGCTCAGCTGGAGCAGGGCAGGCACCATCCTCCAAACATGAGACCCCAAATGCAATCTGGGCAAGCAGTGCCCATCCTTTTCAGACCCTTCTGCTCTGCTTTGCAGCAAAATCTCTTCAGCTTTAAGGAATAAGAAGAGCTGCAGAAAAAATATCATAGAATCCTATAATGGTTCGGGTTCAAAGGGATTTAATTTCATTTCATTCTACCCCCTGCCATGAGCAGGGACACCTTCCACTATCCCAGGCTGCTCCAAGCCCCATCCAACCTGGCCTTGGACACTTCCAGGGATCCAGGGGCAGCCACAGCTGCTCTGGGCACCCTGTGCCAGGGCCCCAGCACCCTCACAGGGAAAAATGTCTTCCTAATATCTCATCTAAACCTGCCCTCTTTTGTTTAACTCTCTAAAGACACATATTAAAGCAACAAATGATTGCAAGTCAGCTCAGGGGCATCCCAGTACCCTGATTCATGTCAGAATCATGTCAGTGAAATTCATTTTAGAACCATGCCAACAAGCAGTGGCCAACAACAGCTGCTTGCCACTGATGGCTGCACATGGGATCAAATTTTTAGAAATTCCCTATTTTCGTGAGCTTTCCCTTGAAACCTGCAGATTTAGCTGCAGGACACAGGAAGGAAATGCCAGGTTATTCTTCCCAGCAGCTGACAGAGAAGTGGAACAATAGGAGTGGGTATTTTAGTCACTGGGTTGAAAATGCTTTTTTCCCCTGATAAAAACGAACTCGTGGGACTCTTTTTTCTTCCAGAGCCCAGATGAACCCAGGAAGCAAAGATGCTCCAATGCTGTGAGCTTTTCTATAATATTTCTCTGAGCTCAGAATAAAAACAGAATAATCCATACCCAGATTAATTGATTTTATCTTTAACATTTGAATTTTACATCAAAACCTCATTTCTTTCATTGATTTTATTTTTGACCACTGGCATATAAGTCGATCTGGTTTAAGCAGCTTTGCTTGCCTGTTGTTTTACAATCCAACATTATTTTGTGCCTGTATCTCTGATCTCTGGGGCCTGGCCGTGCTCCCATTAAATAAAAAATCTCACTGGTTCCATGGTTGCAGAATGGGTGGAAGGAAGGGTTGGCACACCAGGCTCAGCACAGCAGGGTCACCCCCCTTGGTCACTGCAGCACCACCAAAGGCACCAGTGTTTTATTTCTGAGCTCTTGCTGTTCCCATCACCTTCATCTGAACATTTGTTCCCCTCCAATCATAAAACTTCTCCTTTTGATATTTAAAAATCTTATTTCTCATAAAACTCCGAAGTATGAAAATTTCTTTTAAAGAAATATACCATTAATGTATCTTTATGATGTGCAGCTGATGCTCACAGCATGGGCTATGACTTTTTTATGTTCCCTACTTGTCCTTGAGACATTTTATTTTGACACCATACCCTTACATTCTAAATTAAAGCGTATTTTTATTATCTGTTATGTGCCAGTAGACAGCAGTGCCTTAAAGCTGTTGTACAGCTCCTCGTGTCCATCTCAGGCCACCTTCCCCTCTTCCCCTCCACTTCCCCCATTGCTTCACCTCTCCAAAAAAGCAAGGATTGAGTTATCCAGGCTGACAGCAATTTACAGTGCCCATTAACAGTCATATAAATTCCAGTGGATCAAGGAAGCTTGGAGTATATGATATTGAGGCACAGCTAATAGCTCTGGGCTAATTGCCATCTCGTGTTTCTGCTCTCCAGCCCCACTGTTTATCTCTCCAGCACAAGCAGGCAGGAAAACAAGTTTCCAGGTTTCCCGAGTCACCCAAGGAGGGCTGGGAGCTGCTGGCTCCAGTAGCAGGCAGAGGGCTGGAGGTGGCAGTCACTTCCCATATTTAATGTCAGCTGCTCCTCCTGATCCTGGAGGAAATGAGGTCGCTCTGCTGGAACTTCTGCAGGAGTTGTTTGGGAAACAACGGTGTCATCGTGGTTCTCATCATGGCTTGAGGCAACAGCGAGGGGTTGGTGGCTTTGGAGAAGTCTGTTAAATAATCTACATAAAACCCACACTTTTCTTTTTGGAAATCAGTAGCTTGAAAGGTTGATTAATAGGGATGTTTATTGTGGAATCCTTGTTGGCTTGCAAAGCTGGGTGAATGGGGGTACTGTGAAATCTTTGCTGATAAATAAACACTCGGGTGTTAATTGTCAAAGGAGCCTGGAAATCGGGACACTGCTCACACTGTTGGACTGGGGTGCTGGTGGCAGCATGGAAAGGTGTTCCCCTTCTTTCATCAGCTGCCAGCAGAGGGGCTGTTGGTGCAGGATCTGGGATATCTGTGTTCTGAGCCCTGCAGAGCCAAGAGGAGCATGTCTGTGTGCCTCAGGGTGTAGTTTAATGCCTTTCCCTCTCTCATTTGCTGCCTTCCAAGACAAGACACCCTTTTTTTTTTTAAGGAAATGAAAATTAATCCTCTCCAACATGCACACTTTTAATGAATTATTTGTGAGCTCATGCCTTTCATGTTGGTGGGGTCTGCCAGTGGTGTTTGCTCTCAATTGATTCATCCTACCCTGTGCCAGGGTGGGGGGGGATTTGATTATGGCACAATTAAGCCTGACAGGATTTTTAGCTGACCCCTGTAACAATTGTAAAGCACTTTCCATCTTTTGCAAGATAGGTGGATAAACCTTGTGAGGCTGCTTAGGTGCAAGAGCTGGAAAATCCAGCTGAGGTGGGACTGCTGGGGAAGTGGGGAGGTGTAAGGGAAAGGGCAGGAGCCCCATCTGCCCCTGGGGTGGGTCACACTCACGTTGTCAGAGCACACAAAGGTGACACCATGCCCTTCACAGACATCCAGGCTGTCCCATGGGTTCCTAGCAAGGATGGAAGCAAACTGTGCTCAGCTTACAAAAGTGCAGTGCAAAGGCTGATGGATGTCACTGGCCGCAGGCTGGGGGGTCCCTACAGGGGCAAAATGGGATTTAAATAAATTTGCCCATCACCAGTGCCAGCACAGCATGTACAAACCTTCCCTCTTGCACGACTTCCATGTCTTTCTGATCATATTTTAGCACAGAGAGCGGGCCAGAACTATTAATATCAGGTGGGAGTTTCACCCTCCCACTCCAACACACTCTCCTGCTTCTCTCCTTCCCAGAATTTGCTGCTATCCCCAGCTATTTGCTGACTCACTCAGTTTGGCAGCTTTCATCCTCCTCATTGCTCCCCAAAACATTTGCTTTGACTATTTGTAGAGTTGACCCAGCCCTCCTTCAATATTTGGAGAAAAAATGGGTTTTCTGCTACATTTTTTTCCCAGAAATTATCAGCAGGGCTGAAATTCTCTGTATATGAAATCCCTGGATTGACTGAGAGCTGGGACTCTGGGAGGTGAATGTGTCAGACTGTGGAGGATTTGCAAAGTTTTACCATCACAGCAGCACAGCCATGAGTCCCTTCTGGGCCACTGCTGAGGGACAGCAAGCCTGAAGATTTTTGTCCAAACTCTTTGCACTGCATTCCACTAAATCTGTTAAAACATGTATTGATTTTTTTTTGCCTGAAAAACTCCAGAAATTAAAATAGAGGAGTGGCTACATGGGAGCATTGGGTTGCACTGAATGATACCCACTGAAATGTCACAGCAGAGTGATGCCTAAGCATCTACTTTTCCTTTTTTCTTCTTTTTTTTTATTATTTTGACCAGTGGAATGACTAACACAACATCACAATATTATTGTGCACACGTAGATTTGCACTTTCCAGCAGACAATCCACACGTGAAGTGCACATGAATGTTTTCACACACAGGATCCTTTCAGCAGCCCCTTTCCTCAGCAATATCCTGCACCCCCATCCCAAACTGCAGCTCCTGGCGGGCTCCTGAGACAACCAAAACCCCTGCCAGAGGAAATTGGCCATTTCCCCTTTGTTTTCAGCTTTGTTTTTTCAGGTTGGACTCTTGGTCTTCTTGGAGAGGTGCAGTGAGAGGGACTCAGGTGGGCAGCCAGGCAGGGAGGGAAGTTTTGTTGGTGTCAGGGAGGAGGAGGAGAGCAGGGACATGCAGGACACATCTCTCCCCAGACACTGGAAGGGAGAAGCAGCAAAGCCCTGGACAACAAATGAATTCAGCTTCTCACTTTTGTGATTTTGCAGTAAACCCAAGATCAGTAAATTGATTTTTGTAGTAATAAAAGCTGAACACTCATAACCCCCAAAGCGATAAACATTTTACTGCTGTTTAGAATTTATATTTTTATTTCCAGTCTTTTCCTTGGAAATGCCCTGAGGGGGAGGATTTTATGTGCAGCTCTATAAATGAACTGAGTGCAAATATTTTTATTTTCTGCTAAACATCAAAATTTTGATGCATCCTCATGAGGCCAAATGCACTTCTTAAAAGTACAGTGAGCCAGCAGAGTAACTTGGCTGGGCTTTTTTTCTGAAGGAAAAGCATTATCAGTAAAAAAGCTGGGTAATAGGCCCTGGGCAAAACAGAATGGCCACAATAACTACCAATATCTGATTTTGACCCTTCTGTTTCTTGAATTTGAGTTAGAATTAATCAGGTTATTTTCTGTGTTTATGAGTCCTTGTAATTCCCATGCTAAGAACAGAGCAGAAGATACTGAAATGCCACAGGAGGAATCATTCCTTTCCCTCTGGTTCTTGGATCAGTGTTTCCTTGTCTCGATCTCAGGGCTGAGTCTTCTGCTGCTGCACAATAGCAAGGCTTGATGGCTTGGTCCATCTTCTTAATTGTGGTTAATAATTTCTAGGAGGGTGTGAAAAGAGTACATGCAATGCTCACTTGGAGCCTTGGGATGTCCCAGGGTTTTGAAGCTTAAAATAACAGTGCAGTGATGGATGAGGAGACCATTACAGGTGCATTTTAGAGATTTCTGAAATGTTTGAGCTTTAACTCTTCTCTCTCCGCAGTCCCAGGTGGCCAGAATTCATGACAAAAAAAGTAAACCTTGCTTTTTATGCAAAGGGATAAAAGGAGCAATACATATAAAGGATATTAATGCTCTATAAAACATCCTGGAAGTATTCCTTCTGTAAAATACAAATATAACACATATCAATGGCATCTCATAGGGTGACCCAGGTGATTCAGCACTTGGCTGCACATGAGTGATGTGGTCATGGCAGTAACCTCTTTGTGCCATGGAATGACATCCAGGAGAAGATGTACAGTGCTTTGTACAGGTGTAATTGAAGGCTGGGGGACCCAGATGCCAGATTTTGGTGAGCCCTCTTACCCATGGCCATGTCTCAGAAAACTTGATGTGGGCAGGAGCCTTCTTTGTGCATTTCTGTGGCCATTCTCAAGTGCCTCCACTCTTGCCTTGTGCCCCCAAACCTTCCCATTTTCACCCTCCTTTTATTTCCACTTAAGTTTAAGATCCACTTCCATCCTTCACCAGCACAAGAGGGGGAGAATGGGAGATGGAGAAACTTCTTCTGCTTGGCACCAGCTCCTAAATTGTCTTCTCATCCATGAATCCCCACCATGAGCCAAGCTTAATGAATCAAAATGTTAATTAACACACACATAAATTCAGCAGCCCTGGATGGATGATGCCTGGCCCCCTCTGCTACTCTGAATTCCTCCCCCTCATCATCATCACATCTTCTGGCTCTCTCCTTCATTAGTTTTTATTTGATGATTTAATACCACTGTTAGTCAAAAAATTATCAGCTCTAGCGTGCGTGCACAGCAAGCTGCAAGTCAGGGCTGTAAAACATGAGGCAATTCGTGCTGCAAAGATGTCACAGAACTAAAGAAATCTGTCCCTCATTTCCACTGAGGGCTGAATGGACACAGAGATCCAAAATCCTGGGCAGTACCCATGGCTTGTAGGACCTGGCTCTCACAGGAATAAAAGCATGTAACTGTCAGGTAAAATGAAATAAAAAGTAGCTTCTTTGCAAAGAAACTGGGTATCCTGGCCTGAAAGAAAAGCAAAAATAACAGGAGTGGCATTTTAATGTGTTTTCTTCTCATGGGTGGACAGACCCAGCAAGAATGATGGAGTGCCCTGGTAGAAACCATTCCCAGCCATGGGCTGAGGAGCTCTGGGCTGAAAATAAAGCCCTGGGTTGATGTGTCCCCTCCAGGTGCCTTCTCCTGCCCAGCAGCATTCACTCAACATGCTCCTATCAGTTTGAATTTTGGGGACCCAGCATCAATCACCATGGGGAGAAGTGTTTGACACTTCAGCCTCTGGGTGGGCTCAGACCAGTTGCTTTTCTTTGGTAATTAAGGAAGATTACACAAATGATTAAGCCTTTATTTACCATTAATGACTGGAGTTTACTGAGCTGTGGCACTGACCTGTCAACCCCACAGGCTGGGGACTCATCCTGAGCACCAGGAGCCAGAGGAGCCCTTGAGCAAGCACAGAATTAAGATTCAAAAAGGGACTTTTAGAGAAGGATGGGTGCTTACACCTCTGCCTAAAGCTCTTGAGCTGCCAGTGATGCTGCTGCAGCCACTGCCTTTCCTGGGATTGCCCTGGGATGCTGAGCAGCAGGGAATATGTGAAGTGTCCCAGGCACTGACAGCTAACACACACACAGCCTGGATGCCTTGTGCACCAGATAAAGGAGAGAAAACACCTCCTTGAGAGAAAACACAGCATTTCTCCCTCTGCCATCCTTCATCTCTGTTGACTCCTGATTGCAATCTCCCAGCCCCCTGGGTGGGTGGCTCCCAGCTGCCATCCCTTGGTCACAAGGCTCCCAGAGACATTTTCTGCAGGATGGAGCAGCCTTCCCTGCAAACCATATCCTCATCAAGGCTCCCTATACAGTGTGTGGGTTTTAGGGGGGAAAACAGCTGGGTTTTGTCGGGTCCTAGTGGTGGCTCCAACAGGACAGGGTTCCAGGGATGTGGCACCCCCTGGGCCACCCTTCATCCCTGCCCTCTCTAAACATCTATCTGCACTGTGCAGTGCAAAAAAAAAAAAAAAATTGCAAATGCCTTTCCTTTGGCTTTGAGTGAGTGAAGTGTTTCTGGATGAAACCCAAATATTCAGAGACTTGCTTTCTGACATCCAAAGAAATCTAGGGGGTTTTCTTTTGACAGAAAGAAGAGAATTGAAAAGTGGTCTGACAGGTTAAAGAAGGGCAAATGTGGGGAGTTAAAGAAGAAAACACCTTCAAAAATTAATTAAGTATTTAAGACTAAATGCACTGAAAGATATGCTGGAAAATTATTGTCCATCAGAAAAGGGTTTGGATCAATTTGTTCTGCCTTTGCACCACCATTGATTTCCACTCCATTAGTGCTGCCAGGGACCTGCCTGTGCGTGGGGGCTAACAGCTCTGCTGGAAAACTTCTCATCCCCCCTCTTCACACAGGAAAAAACCCTCAGAGCTGTGCAGCTCTTCAGAAACAAGTCCCTTTACCTGGCTCCTATGTGCCACTGGTCACTGACGGGTGTTGGGACCCCGGGCAGACCCCCCCATTCTGGGCTGCAGGAAAGCTGCTGAGCCTAAGTCAAGGATGGGTTGGGTGAACAGGCACAAAATCTTCCATTAATGGCCAAATCCTGCTGCCAGCCCAGACAGCTGGAGGGCTGCACATGTGCCAGCATGGGTGGACTCACTTCCTAAAATAGCTTTGGGATTGATGCTTCCAGGGCTCAACATTTTCTGAGGTGTCGGGGCAATGCTTTGTTCCGATGTGCTGCCTTCCCCAACAACCATTTCAGGGACCAAAGAAGCTGCAGGGAAATTAACTGGAAAACTTTCTCAGTCCCTCCCAGACTCTCAACCCCATGTAAACACATACCCACAGTAATGTCACCAGCTGCCCACAGCCACAGCAGCACAGAGCTCTCATAGAAAAGCAGAGATTTCAGGGATTTCCTTCACTCCTGCCCCAGGCAGGGCCAAGGCTCTCTGGAATTGTGTTGGTGGGAGTGGTTTTCATTTGATCACAGTGTTGGGAAGGATTTAAATTCAGGCTGCTTCCGTCCCCTTCACTTTCTGATTTTATTTCTTTAATATAAACAAAAAACCTGAAATGGAATATTTGTACCCCACAGTCCTTGGATGTCAGGAATCTCTCCTATAATTTTTATAATGCTGAAATATCATAGAATCATAGAATGACAGAATGGTTTGGGTTGGAAGAGACCTTAAAGGCCGTGTCATTCCAGCTCCCTGCCATGGCCATGGCCACCTTGCACTATTCCAGGTTGCTCCAAGCCCCATCCAACCTGGCCTTGAACACCTCCACAGATGAGGCAGTTATGGTTTCTGTGGGCAGCCTGTGACTCACCACCCTCACAGGAGAGAATTTCTTGTTAATCCCAAACCTAAACCTGTGTAAATATGGCCCCTGCAGTCCATCCTTCGGGACAGGGAGACATCACAGTCCTGATCCACCAACAGCAGAGGAAAAAGGGATCAACCACTTCCAAACCACTGGGACCAGCATCACCAATTAAGTGAGAATTGCTTTTTGCTTTTGCTCCACAGCCTTGGGGTTTTTGTTAATCCTCAGGGGTGGGGTGAAGCTGCAGGGACAGGGTTTCTGTATCAACCCAGAGACACAATCTTGCTGGGCTGCACACCCATACCTAGGTCCTGTCAGAGCAGCAAAGTGGCCAGCACACAGAGATGGGGGAAAAAGATTATGGAGAAAGGAAAGGGCTCCTCTGCACCCAGATATAGATTAATAAGTGAACCATTCATCTGATAGGGACACCAGGGAAGTTTGCAGGTATTGAGCCCCACTACAATTCAGTAATACCACTTGGCTTTATCTCTTGCCCGAGTAACACAAACATTTATGGAATTACATTTTAAGGCTTTTAAAGGTGTATTTAGAACGTGTTTCCTTTGAAGTGTTATCTTTGCAAGCTCTCATATGCTGATAAAACCCATGTTTAGCTGCCTCACAAGGAGCGCTCGAAAACTGTCGGTTCGGAGGTTTTTCCCTCTCTTTGGGCAGGACAGGGCAGCCTTCCCGGGGGCTGTGCTTTGCCTCATGCTGCTGGCATTTGCCACAGCCCTTTCCCAGCAGAGCCATGGTGTTTGCAGGAAAGCAGCAGTGGAAGGTCTGTTGTGGTGGGACCGACGGTGTGGGGCAATCTTTGGAGCTGGGTGACGTCCTCGGAGGCTGTGAAGCTTCCACACAACGAAACAAGAGCCCTGGGGTTTTGCAGACATCACTGCCTGCGCACTCCACTTCCCTCCCTGGGAACCTTCAGAGGAAGGGAAACAGCGTGGCGAAACAAATGACTTCATTCCAGGCTGGTTCCAGTTAGCATCCCCATCCCTCCTCCCAGCCCTGCCCAGAGATGAAGACATTGTTCAACAGCTCATCACTCACTGGCAGGCTCCGTGCAGGCAGCCAATGCACAGACCCCAAGCCTCATCCCACAGGCAGAAGACTTGACCCAAACCTCCTTGAGACCCATGGAAAAGCTCCAGTGGATTTCTATGGGTCTTGGATCTCAGCAAATGTTGGCAAACTCCACCAAAGCTAATGGGAATGTTGCTGGCAGCACAGACTGACAGGTCAAGCAAAGGGAGAAAATTAATTTATCAACCAAGAGAATTTGTCTTCCCTTGAAGTTTCCAAGGAGTTTCTTAACAGGATGCTCATTAACATACCTCTGAGGGAGGAGGGACGCCTCTGTACGTGCCATTTTAAATACCAACAGCTCCAGATTGGCAGTGGCCACATGGCAAGCAGCTCAAGGGGGTGGGAATAGCTCTCCCCGTTCCCTTTGACCCTTTTCTGGTCCTCCCCAGCTCCATGCAGACTGTCTTGCTCCTGGCCTCCTCCCTCGACTGGAGCCAAAATCTTGGTGCTGGATCTGGGCCATGATCACTCCAGCCCTCCTCAACTGCCTTTTTGGAGTTACTTTCATTCATTTTCTTCACCCCAAGCACCCCCCCACCTCCAAAATCACCATGTACAACTTGTCTGAACGTGTGCCGAACCCGATAAGCTTTTGGCAACCGCCAGAATAAGTTGCTTTAATAAAAATGAAAACCATTTTGAGGGGGGAGCAGGGAGGGAAGGGAAGCAAAAGCAAACACAAAAATAATGTGCAGGCAAGGGCCCATGTGATCACCTGGCAGGAAGAGGCATTCCCAAATCAAAGCATAAATCACGGGGCTGGGAGCAGCCAGGCCAGTGTGGGGGCAGGCAGTGAAGCCCTTCACCCCTAGGCTCACATGCATTGCTGCAAGGAGCACGGAGAGGGTGCTGCTTTTACCAGGTGGTGGAGAGGAACGTGCTAAAACACTCGCCAGAAGGAGTTGTATGAGGCGCAGGCTCCTGGGGGGCACCCAGGGGTGTGTGGCTGCAGTGGTTTTACTGGGGTGGGGGCTCCCATAGCCCCCCAGGCAGGATGGGCAGATGTAGGGGAGAGGGAAGGTTTGCAGGATCCATCTTCCAGCCACCCCCATGTGCCAGGCTCCATCCCATCCCACAGCAAGGCAAGGGAGCAAGACAGGCAAGACAGGGAGCCTGCAACAGCCCATGCCTGGAAGGTTCTGAATTGGACACAGCCCTTGTGGGGGAGAAGTTGGCCCAAATCTAGCACATTCCACAAAGGAGTTTTCACACTTGGAGAAGGATTTTGCAGAGGTGCTTTTAAATACTTGGGATGGTGCTGTCTTTATCTGTGCTCAGGAGGAAGGGACGTAAATCCCAGACATGGCACAGCTGTGTACACCACGCTGACAGTGCCACACTTGGTGGAGAGCTACTGTAGATTGCCTAAAAGTTGATCACCTACCCCTGCAAACCAAAGAATTAGGTTTTCTAGGGGTTTTTCTTTAAAAAATAGTATTTAGTTAGAGATTGGTGAAAAAGCAGTGATGGATCAGTGGATTAGATGCTCCACAGCTGGTTCAACATTTGCTCTTTCCACTTCAATTGAACTCAGGTAGATCATCTCATTCCTGTTTTTTACTGTGGCATGAGCACTCTGCTGCTGGTTTTCCATCATGGGAAAGAGGAGATAGAAACAGAGAAAAAAAAACCAACTTTGGCACATTCAGGGTTTCTATGTTGAGTATTCAGGTGTTGCCACACTGGAGATAACACATCAGGGAGAGCCAAGGAGAGCTATGGAGCTTCTTTTTTTCCAAGGATTTGTGCCAGAAATGGAGTTCAAAATAAGTTTTCTCGTCTTTAATACTGATGTATTATTGATTAATTAATTACAGAGGGATAAATGACACAGTTGTGTGTTGTGGGTAAAACATTTAAAGCCTAAGAGCTGTCATCCTTCCCCAGCTCTTCAGAGCACGAGCCTTTCCAGTGAAAAGCTTTGCTAACGAAGCACTTGAGAAAAATATTTACTGCCAGAATTTCTTCAACTGATATTTGCATCTTCTGTAATTTGCAAACTCCATGCAATTTGAGCCATTTTCATGGGACTATAATTTATTGGAAGGGTTTTGCCTTCACTTCTCAGTGTCTCTGTAAAGAAACACAAAAGCATCTTTTGCTCTGAAATTCACACTTAATTTTTTACTTCTTTTTGGCCAGGGGAAGAGGGAGGGGCAAGGGAAAATGGATATTGTAGGAGACAGAGAAGAGATGGAGGAGCAAGAGAAAGGAAGGACTATTAAGTGCAGAGTTTCTGAAACTATGGGTCATGACCGCTTAAAAGAGAGCCAGGATGTGTCAGAGGACAGCAGGGTCCTCCTTGGTTTAGTCAAGTGGGAGCCAGCTGAAAAAAGACCTGGCTCTGCTTTACCCACAGAAAAAAAGATGGATTTGGGGCAATATTGGCATCCTGGTCCAGCCTGGATGGGAATGCAAGTTGGAAGAGGAGCTGCCTGGCTGTCCTCCATCCCTGGGCAGTGGGAGCCAGCTGTGAGCTCCCCCTGCATGTTTTCATGCTAGAGAGGAAATGGTTACAAAACCCTAATTGCATTAATCTCCTCCTTGCAGAAGGAGGGGAAGGCAGAGGTGGAGAGAAGAACCCCAACCGTTCAACTCATTTGTGTATCCCCAGCCTGGGCTGAGCCGCTGCTGGCTGAGAGCTGGCATGAAGATGGATGAGTCAAAAAAAGAACATTTTTCTAAAGTTTAAAAGTGTTTGTTTCAACTTTTGACACAGCCCACCCAGCCCTCAGCATCCTCAGCAGGGAGCCAGGCACCCTGAGCTCTGCAAGCCACACCATCCACACGGAGAGACTATTTTTTTCAGGGTATAAAATATTTAAATTTCTGTTTATTGGCGAAATGTGAGCAACAGCAACAGGAACAGGTGAATTTAGGTGGGATCACAAAAACTTACACGCTTCCTGACTGGACAAGTTGTGCCAAAGCCTGGCATCGACAGCCACCTTCCCACCACCCCTTTGCACGTCATTGAGAACAGCTGCCACCCAGTTTGATGATGTCTTTGTACTCTCCTGCACGTTCCCAGCACCTTGGAAGGCAAGAGCTGCACACCCAGGGCATTTGCAGCCCAGATGGTGTAGGCTGGAGAAGGTGAAGGAGAACTGAGACAGATTTTTTCACAAAAGTGAAAAATCTGATTCTCCTTCCAGCTGAGAGAAAGCCCTCACACCTGGCTGCCCTTTTCCCAGCTGATCTGGTTTTGTATCTTTTAGTAATGGAAATTCAAGGTAGCTTTTTCTGTGTGTGTTTCTGAGATCTGTGGGTGACCTCCAGGGTTAAAGCATCTCTCATTCACCTGCACCCTGTGTCACCCAGTGCCACCCCATGCAAATCCAGGGAGAAGTGGCACAACCACAGCCCACATAGGCTGCCTTTGTTATTTAGTGTCATTTAAATGCTTATAACGCCAGAAAACTACTGGTTTAGCTAAGCCTCTCCTTGTCTCACTTTTACAGAGCCTTTCCACCTTTTCAAGGTGAGAAAAGCAGCCAGCAGCCTCCTTGCCCTGGTCCTGCGGGTAAAGATGCTCCATCCCTCGGGTCCAGCACCCAGCGCTGCCCTCGAGCTTGTGGGCTCCCAAACGCTGGGGCGGGCGATGTCCCGGGGCTGTGTCCTGTGCAGGCAGCTGCAGGCAGAGGTGTTCCGAAGCCATCGAGCAGCCTCTGGTGGAAGCTGCCTGCTATGTGTGTGCTGCCAGAGCCCGCTCGGTGTTCCTGGGGATGGAGCGGCTTATCCAGGGAATATTTCCTTCTCTCATTGCAGCACCCGGCTGGTAAGGTTGATCTACCTCTTCTCTATATTTTTGCCTTTGTTTCTGTGTCTGCTGTGGAGCCGCGTCTGCCCAGCGATGCTGTTCCCACGTGCTTGTTCTTGCTGCAGGAACTCTTTTGGGTTTGCTCTGATGGGATTTGCTGAAAAGCCCGAGAGGATCAGGCTGTGAAGTGACCTCAGGCTGACACGTGACGAGTGACAGGACCAGGACGAACGGCTTTAAGCTGGCAGAGGGTGGGGTTAGATTAAATATCAGGGGATAATCCTTCAGGTGCTGGCACATGTTGCCCAGAGAAGCTGTCTGCCTGATCCCTCGTGCCTGTGAGTTATTGCTAATGATATGGGGATGCCTTTGTTGGCATCCTAAAAGGCTTTAACAGCATCCTCACCTGGGGCCTCCATCCACATCCATGGCCCAGGAGCCCATTTCAGCCCAGCACGAGGCTGTCAGCTCCTGTCCCAGGGATGCTGCAGGATGCTGCTCTCCAGCATGGCCATGTCACCATGAAATCACCTGGTGACTTGGGCTCTTGGATGTACCAGCATTTGATCTGCAGCTCTGCTCTGTGCTCAGGTAGTGTAGCCCAGCCCACAGGGAACATCTCCCCTGGGTGCCTTTAGTGCCCTGTGGTGTCCCCTTCAATGGGAACAAAACATGTGCTTTCTTTCCTGAAACAGGGGGATTTTTTTCCATTCTATTGATCCTGTGGAGTGAAGGGTAAGCTGCATCCATAACAGATGTTAATTTTGTTAACCAGCTTTTCCTGAAAGCCTAACTTGCTCTTATCCTTTGCTTTTGGGTGGGGATCAGTGTGACTCAGGGGATGAGCTCTCTCATCATCAGAGCAGTTTCCCCATTACATATCCAGAAAGTAGGTTGGAACCTATGGAAGGTCCTTCTTGTCTTGCCCAGTAAAGGTGCTCTGTCATCTCTCTGGCTTTCCAGTTGCAGCCACCTGTCTCAGTCTTGATCCAGCACCTTCACATTACATCAGTGGATTTGTGTTTCTTTTCTTGTTTTATGGTCTTCCGTCTAGAAAAAAGGGCTTGAATTTTTTTTTCAAGTCCCTAGATGTAAAATAATGCCTTCCTGCCCAGATCTTTTGGCTCTTCAGCCAGAAACCCTTGGTTTCTGTAAGCAATCTGTGTGATCATCAGTAGACACCTGCAAGACAAGAGGAGGTTATATGGAGATGATTCCTAGAAATGTCTATTCTACCCTCTTGTGCACCTGCACAACACTTCCAGACAGCTGCTCTGCCTCAAAGCTCCCCAGACCCACAAGCAGCTGCTCCCATTAAGCCCTTCTTTTGGTGTTTCTCTCCTTGATGCTCCAGAGAGAGCTGCCACACAACTGCTGGAGGGAGGCGTGGGATGGTGTCAGTGCCCCCATGGCTCGGTGCCCCAGGTCCCAGTGTCACTGCCCGGAGGTCTGGCTGCTGCAGGTGATCTCCCCAAGCCCCACACCTCCCAGTTACCCCACTGCCCCTCCCATGATGTCACCAGGCTGCTCTGAGCAAGGATCTCTCTTCCATGTGGTTGCCATTAATTCCACCACCACAAGCATCAGCCTGAGGTACCAGGCCTTATCAAGCAGTCAATCTCTAATTGTCATATCCGACAATAAAACAAAGGGCTCAAAAGGAAAGAGGGAATATTAAAGCCAAGAGCTTCCCTCTGCCCACTGCAGGTGGTTTACAAGAAGGCTTGGATGGAAAGCACCCCCTTAACTTTGTGCTGGGTCCCTCTTGCAGAGGAATGAGTCAGGAATTTCACGCACGTAGAGCAATCACCAAACAGTCCCTACAGGTCTGCCCAGGACCACGGCTTGCCGAGCAGCTGCTTGTTTACCTGCCACCCATTTCCATGGAATGGGCGTGCAGCCACATTCCTGGGAGCCCCAGCTGCTCCCACCTGCCCGACCTGTCCGTGAGCGGGAGCAAAGCTCGATGCCACCGTTTGAGAGATGTGATTGCCACAGGGAAACACTGCCAAGGATGCTCAGTGCTCTGCTGGGATGACTGAGGAGCCAGCTCAGCAGCTGGGGTGTAAGGCAGCCTGGTGGCATCGCTGCTGGTGGATGGAGGGGACTTTACAGCAGCGGAGGGTCTGAGCTGCTGGCTGGGCACCGAGCTCTGGCAATGCACGGCATGGGATGACTCAGAGGAGGAGCACCCCAGCCTCAGTGCTCCAAATCCCCTTCCACAGGAGCTCTCCCTATCCGCTGGCCCTGGAAATGTCACAGGGAAACCACCCTGCTCAGGTTACGTGTCCTATTAAGCAAGAGGGACGCGTCCCTCCCGAGCCAGAGCCGCGCTCGGAGGTGGCTGTGCCAGCACAGCAGGGCCCCGCTGGCAGGGCAGCTTTTGGCCAAGCAGGATGTGCTGCCTGGTCCCAGATACGTAGGCAACAACTTTCTATTCCTTTTTACCAGGCTGACGGGGAGCAAGTGCATCTCTTGCTTTTTCCTGGAGCTGCTGCTCTCTGCAGCACTGCGGGGGAAGGCTGTCCCTGCCCAGCCTGGGCAGGAGAATCCGTGCCAGCATTTTCCCCAGGGGATGCTGAAGTAGCTGCACTTCAAAGGCTCATGAAGTGTCCATTTTGCCTTCGGCTCCACCAGCCCACGGTTCAGGGCGAAAGCTGCTTGTGTCAGCAGCTGGAGCTGGGAGGAAACCCGGGCTGAGCCAGGGCTGGCCAGGATCAGCGCCCAAGTCACCCAACCTTTCCTCAGTGCTCCCTAAAGCATCCCCAGCCACTGCAAAGTGCCCCCAGAAGAAAATCCAGGATGATCATGGGCTTTCATCCTGCACTTGACGCAGCCATTTGTGTCAATTTGGGCACATCACTTTCCCTGTCCCGAGTGTTGTTGTGTGCACTGGGCTGTGCCACTCTAGTTTAGTAGGATGCTGCTGCTACTGCTGCTGCTGTCACATTTCTTTTTCTTTTTTCTTCTCTCTCTTCTTCTCAAAAAGTGCCAAGTTGTATAAAACAAAAGAACTTCCCATCTTAATGCTGGATGAATTATTTAAAAGGGTCTGTTTGCTAATGTGATTGACTTCAACCAACAGCGCAGGTCGAGCTGTAATTATGGGAAAACAATCAAATCTCTATCTGGGTTCACACCATACTGGTCTTGCCACTTTTTGTGTTACAGCAGAACCTGTTGGGCAGCTTTAGCTAAGCTGAGCCTCCTTTCTGCTGCTGGGGCAAAGAAACGCAAACCAGTAGAACCAGTCGGGCTGCAAGGAAAAATTACGGCTTATTGTCTGTGCAAGTTCACCCACACTGCTCACTCCTGGCTCCCATCTGTGTCCCAGATGACCGTCTCCTGATCACGACCTAAACCGAGCTCCAGGAGCCCAGGGAGAGACACAGGCGCTGTCCCCCGACGTGAGTATTGTGCTTGCACTGATTTTTATCTGTCCCCCAGCATCCTGGGCAGTGTTGTGTAGCTGGGAAGGGAGCTGGCGTGAGCCACGCATGGAGAGCTGCCCAAAATTCGCTCAGCAGAGTGCCGGGAGATCTGCCACTCGGTGCGGGCAGACGGAGCCTGGTCCAGCTCCCATCTGATGGGCAGAGGTTGGTGTGTCACGGGTTTGCTTGCTTTTCTGACCCCTCTCAGTGCTGGAGGAGAAAATTTGGATTTGTGTAGCAGCTGGGGAGCCGATGGTTTGTGGCGAAGTGGCAGCTCTGAGGGGTGGGTGGGGAGTGGAGCTGAGCCCGTCCGGGCTGTGCGGCGCTGCCCAGCCACGACCCCGGGGCTCTCCTCTTAAAAATTTCTCTGGAATTTTCCACCTGAGCGTGAAAGGTAATGGGATATCCCTGAGATCCGAAATGCTGAGAAATAGCATCCAGCTCCACTCAGATGGAGTGAAATAGCTGTGGAGGGTCAGAGCAATTTGTGGGTGTCGGGATTTATGTGGGTACCAGGGAGCCCAGTTTGCATCCAGCAAGGGGGGACCAGAGGCAGGAATAGAAAACTTTTCTGAGCAAACATCCAGCAGTGTGACAGCCATGGGGGAGCAGAGCTGTGGCCATATGGGGTGGACTGTGGGACTGTGTGGGATCCAGGATGTGCCCATCCTGGGCTGGCAGCCCCTGGGTTAGTGCTGGGTGCTGGGGGGGCACCACTCCCTTCCACACCTGATCCACCTTCCATGCAGCATCTCAGACAGCCCTGACCTGCACCAAGCCAGGCACATGCTGGGCAGCAAATAACTTTAAATAGAGTTGTGGGTCTCCCTTCCCACCCCATTTCACACCTTGAACCCATCTCTGTTGCCAAAGCTAAGAAAAAATTTGCTTTTTCCCTCAGTGGCAGCTTGGAGCTGGGTTGTGGTGACCCCTGCTAGATGGGCAAGGTGGCCATCTGTCCCTGTTGTGTCCCTTGTGGGACATCCTGACAGTGCCCTCCTGGGTTGTCCAGATATGTTCCTCCAGGCAGCATAAATATTCAGAGAGGCTGAAACTCGCTGGGCTTCCAGCAGCCCCAGGCAGGAGGTGTAATGCTACCGAGGGCTGGCATCCTCCTTCCCTATTTTGACTCCAGGAGGAAGGAAGTGATGGTGGGATTGCTGCAGGGGACAGACTGTGCCCTGAGAGACACACACTGCCTCCTTGCACGGGGGTTTGTTGCTGTGGGTTGAACTGTCCCCACTGCCTGGTCCTTGTCCCTTCTGCTGGGACAGTGCCCCGATGGGCCATGTCCTGAGAGTGCTTACAGAGAAGATGAGCACAGATCCTCCCCTGGAGGATGCAGGACACTGATGCATTGATTCAAAACCCAGCCAAGGTAGCAATGTGTCCCCAACACCAGTGTGTCACCAGGCATTCAGGACATGCAGAGATGCCTCAGTCTATAAAAATGCCCAGCTCTGTCAGTCCCAGCTGCTGGACAGCACAGCATGGGACTGAGTTGGTAAGACTCATCCTTGGTGCTGCAGCAGGGCTAATCACTCAGGAGGGTTTTGCAGGGCTAGGTCTTGCTAGCACATTTCTCCTTTTTTTAAATGGTGCTGAAGAGAAAAGCTAATCTTCCCCAAGACTTCATCATCTGGGGATATCCAGGGATATTTCCATATCCAGGGGAGAGAGATCTGGTTTTTCCATTTGCATGGCCATTATCTTGACTCAGGATGCCCGTGCACCCCTCACACAGCAGGGGCAGAGGTGCCAGTTTATGGAAGTGTGGTTGAGAGGAATCTTCGTGCCCATTCTTCCACACAAGACCTGCCTTCCCATGCAGGACCAGGAATGATGAATTCCCCATGTCAGGAGAAGTGTGGGCTCTGAGCCATGCTGCTGGGGAGATCTCCTGCCATGGAGGAGATGACAGTGGGGCCAAGATGCTCTCCAGGCACCATGAGCAGCGTAACAGGATCACAAACAGAGGGTGGGGTAACCACCATATATCAGAGATTCCCAGGGTATTTTCCTGCCCCTTTGCCCAGCCAGGGGCTCTGGAGCTGGTGGTGGCAGTGGAAGTGTTTTGGATGGGCAATGACAACGTGCCTCCAATCCCAACAGGGCCTTGAGCTATTCCTGAGCCTCACCACTTCTCAATTAAATCACCTGAAATTCGCGATAATGCCTCATTACCCACTTCCCAGAGCATTTTGAGGTGTTAATTGAGTAATGTTTATAGAACCTGTGGTTACCCCGAGATGCACAGGCAGATAAGTGAATACTTTTAATCATCTTCTGAATCCTCCTGTGGGCAGACAGGCCTGCCCACAGATCTGCCCAAAGCCCACCACACTCCGGGTAGCATCATGGCATGGCAGGTGGATCCAAACGTCATTTGTCCTCAAGTGAGGAGCAGAACAAATATTTACTGTTAAATACAGTAAAGCAAAGCAGCAGGAGTTGGGGAGTGGGAAGACAAAACCTCCCTCCCAGATGGGGCCATTGCAAGGAGAGACCCCCAGACTGCTCACCCTGCTATGTAAAAGCCAGTCAGATTCCTAGGTATATTCAGGTATTGCAGAGGACCAACAGCTCTGGTTTTAGTGACCCTGCAAGGCCAGGGCAGCCAAGACTCTGTTGGGAAGAGGGATGTCCCTGTTGCAAGAAATAACAAGTACTCTTGAGTGGAAAAAGAGCTCTTAAGCAGAAATGAGGTAATGGAAGAAAACTCAAATTGGGGGGTTGGTGATTGCCACAGCAGTTGGAAAAGCAGAAGCTGCCTCCACGGGGCCAGGGTGGTGGGGGAGAAATTGAGCTGCTGAGTTTGTGATCACCAGGGCAGTGCTGTATTATGGCAACAGAGACTTTCTGGGGTAGAAGTAAATCAGTGTGCAGGTTGGGACTTGAGGCTGGAGCTGCATCTTGGAGGGTTTGCTGCAGCTCAGCTCTCCCTGCAGTGGGACACGTCTGTGCACACATGAGCAGGGGCAGCATCTCCCTGGTGCTGCTGATCCTGTTGAACTGGTTCAGGGGGCTGAGACCAGCACCAGTCCCCTCAAACCCAAAGGGCCATTGGGGCAGGTCACAGCCATGCTGCAGCTCCACATCACCCGAGTGGGACCCCCATGCAGCAGCCAGCAGAGGCAAACCTGGGGCTTGCTGCAAACCGGCCCCTGGGCTGGTGGAGCAGCACGGGGCAGCTGCTCTGCTCTGGGGAGGATTTTCAGGTTGTGTGAGGTAGAGGAAGGCACCAAATCCTCCCCGCTGGAGAGGCAAGAGCCAAGGCTGCTCCTCCTGTCTCGCTTGTTGGGAGGTAATTTTGCAATCTGGCAGCCCACGTGCAGCACCCACAGCAAACCCAGCACAGTGGAGAGCAGGCACTGGGCTCCATTTTAGGGCAGTCTTTGCCATGTTAAGTCATGGAAATAAATAAATACCCAGCAAAAAGAAAGCAATCCCTCAATGTACCAAAAAAGCCCTCTCCAAACTGCCAAGCGAAGTACATCAGCAAAGAGCATTAGTTCCACACTGGCCTGTGAAATACTCCTGGCACTGCAGATTTTCCATGAGTGATCAGGCAGTTTTTTCAGTACAAACTTGTTTTATAATTCTAAAATTAGACCAGGAACATAGTAGGGTAGCCAAGGAAAGAAAGTTTGGCTGGTCAAAGCAGCTCTGCCCGGCAATCGCCCAGAGAAAGGTGTGTGACATCAATCCAGCTTGGAGCTGAGCAACTCCAGCACTGCTGATGGGGAAATATCTGGTGATAAGTCCAGTAAGCTTCACTGATCCCACAGTATCAGAATGTCACAGTCCTGCCTTTTTCTTTTATGACTTTTTTTTTTTTTTTAATTTTTAAGCTCATTTAGCTAATAAGCTGCTTTATCCTCCTGAAAGGAGACAGGGTTCACGGTGGAGATGTGCTCACTGTGAGTGTGACAGGCACTGCTGGGGATGGTATTGAGAAGCCAGGAACTCCCTGGGGACCAAGGAATGGGGGTTGGCTGTGCTGTCAGAGCCAGCTGTCCAAGTCCATCCCTTCCCCAGCCCTCTCAGATGGCACAGAAAATAACCTCCCTGCTGCTTTTCCTTTCCCCAGCCACAACAGGAGCATCCTGCCCAAGGAGCAATGCCATTGGTACCCAGGAGATGCTGGGGGCTGCTCCAGGCCCGTGTATGAGAGCAGACATCCCAGGGACCCTGTGCCCCAAACTGGAGCCCTTGTCCCACCCTGAGCTGAGCATCAAGGGATGCAGAGAGCAGGTGAGCAAAGCCACAGCAGCTAACAATTCACCCCAGGTCCTGGGCTTTCCAAACCCTCAAGGTTTAGGGGCTGGATGAGGAGTTTGACTTTGGTCACTGACACTGGGGCTCTGTTTGCAGAGGGCACCTGTCACTTTGAAATACACCCAGCCCTGCTGGGATGCCAAAGGGCTGCTCCAGCCCCACCACGGGGCCACACCACCAGCCCTATATCACAGTGACAGCCCTGCAAAGGGCTCAGGGCTGTAAATGAAATCCCTGTCTCAGGGAGTCAGCTCCACACTGAGGGACTCTGTGGTCTGGGCTTCAGCAGTAAATCTCCCTCAATAAATCCTCCAAAGCAGGGTAGAGGAGCAGGGAGCTGCAGCTTCTCACCCATCCCAGTGTGAGAGGGAGCAAAGCTGAGCCCCTCAGGGAGCCTGGGCTGTCAGTGGGGCTGTTCTGCTGCAGCAAAAGGCTGAATCCTGGGAAAAGACATATGGGGAGCCATGCTTATGGAGGATCTCTGTCACCATGTGTGTGCACAGACGAGAGCCAAGGGCCTCGCCAGGTTTGCCACAGAGTGGCTGTTCCATCTGCAGGCAGAGATGAGTTCTGGCATCTCAAAAAGCACCAAAACTGGCAGCTTTTCCCTGCTGATTGGATCTGCAGCAGGTCACAGCCCCCACTCACCTGAGGGGCCTGAGGAAAAGAAAATCAGAAGTAAACCCCAATCCTGGTGGCATCTCAGCCTCAGCTGTGCATGGAAGGCAGAGCTGCTGCCCACACCCCAGCCCCAAATCCTGATCTGCTGGGCTCTGCCCGCAGCACTGAGTCACAGCTGCAGGGATCCAGATCCAGCAGCGAGCACCTGGGCTGTCCCCACACCTCCCACCTCCCACCACATGCCAGCCCAGCCCTACCTCCCTGAACAGCAGGCTGGCACCTGTCCCAGCCAGGGTGTCACCTTCCCGGGATGGCTGAGCTGAATCCCTGTGTCTCGAAATGCTGGGTTCAGCCCTCGGAGACACCAGCCTTGGGGAAAGGGCTGAACCCTTTAGTACAAGGTGGGCAGGACCTGATCCAGCAGCAGCAAGCACAGCAGGAGCACATGCAGCCACCAACTCTTCTGCTCCCAGTTGCAGTCCCTTCCCAGATTACAGCACTGGAGAATGCAATGGGAATTAGTGCCTGAGTGCTTCAGAGCCCTCCCAGCTGGCACTTGGGGTGTCAGTCCCGTGATGACAGCAGTTGACCTCACAAGCTCCCTTCAACCCTGGGGAGGTGCTTTGCCCATGGCAGAGCCTAATTTAGGACTCAGTGATCCTGGGAAGTGCATCCCATTAACATCAGGAGGGTTTTTTTCTGTTTTGCAGTAGAGCTGTACATGATTTCCCCTGGCTAGCTTTTCAGCTGTGGCTCTTGGGGCTGAGATCAGCTCTCATTTCACAGTGGCAAATCTCGAGCTGGACGAGTCGCACTGTGCTTTTATTTGCTGGGTTAGATCACCTGGGAACGGGTGGGTTATGCCCAGGGAAGCAGGATTAATGAAGATTTTTAATTGTTTCCCTAGAGAGTAAGATCTCTCCTGTGTTTGCACCAGATTTGCTCAAACAGAGTGGCTCTGGGAAGGTTCATGTTCAGGCAGCAGCTCCGCTGATCCGAGCGTGCCGAGCTCGCCGCTCCTGCTTGCTGGCGCGTGCCTCGTTTCTTTTGAAAATCAGATGCTTTAGGGGAAACTTTCTTCTTCCAGCTCTGCGTGCCCACATCTTGCATATGCAGGCGATCTGGCACATCCCTGCTCCGCATGCAGATAAAGGCACGGGCTGGGAGAGCGCTGGAACCCAGCACAAACCTCCCCCATGGGGCTACAAAGCTCAGATCCCAGCCCACTCTTCACTTTCCAGCAGCAGAGGGGAGGTTTGCTCCCTGGCCATCTCTTTGTGGTTGAAGGCTGAGTGTCCAGGTGCTTTGTTGGGGTCAGAATTACTTGCCAAGACTCACTAACCCAGAATGATTCTGGGGGGAGAAGTTCCCACGTGGAGATGCTAAACGCCTTCATGTGGAAGTTCCTCTTTCCCAGTGTGGTTTTGGTGGTTCCAGAGGACCCCATGGATGCTGTGCCCATGCCAGCTTCCTGCAGCTCTTGGCTCTGGACACCACCTCTCCTGGTTTCTCTGTAAAATTGGGTGAAAAAGCTCTGTTGGGTGTCTCCCAAGGGTTCAACGAGGCTACAGCCAGTGAGGCCATGCAGGAAGCCTGGGCAATGACAGTGGGGTGGCCAAGTGCTGTCTGTTGCCTCTGTAAAAGCTGTGCATGGTGCCAGAGGGAGGAGGGGTGCAAGGGAGCATCCCAGCAGGAGTCCATTGGGCTCAAGCACCAAATCTGCTGTGAATTTCCCCATCATCAGTCCCCATGCAGAACATGAGTTCTGCAGTCCCTTCTTTATGCTCAAGAAGATGCCCTGCCCCACCTCATCCCAGAGAAATGCAATTTAAACAGCTCAACAAGAAGAAGAAAAGCCTGATTTTCCAGCTGGGCTTCTCCTGGTATCTAAGACGTGCTCTTTGCTATGCTCAGCACTGAGGCAGGGTGGACAAAAATGCATCCCATGGTTTAGCAAATGATTTCCCTTCCTAGCTTTGGGCTTTGTCCTTTCCAGAACACCACAAAACAGACATATCTCTTTTGTTGGACTTTTTCTTTCTATTTTAGCCTGAAACCTGAATAATTTGAAGTAAAAGAACATCCTTGCACTGGACACAGCCTGGTCTGGTGTGTGGCTCAGCCCTGAACATGACCACAGATAGTTTTGCAGAGTTCCTGAACAAGCTCAAGGAAATCCATGAGAAAGAGGTCCAAGGTAGGTTGACAAAATTTTCTTATCAAAAACTGGCCAAGAGCCATTTCTTTGTAATACCACCTTGATCCACTTGGTGTCAAATAACCTGAAGGGAGGAGTAGCAGGTGTGGATTAGGGAGATTTGGGGATTAGTGCTGAGCAAGCAGCACCCATGGGGATGGATTGGGACACGGGGTCACAGACTGTCCCTCAGGGGAGAATACCCACTGATGGCATATTTGTATCTCTCGTTGGCATACTGAGAAAAAAGTAACTTTTTGAAAGATGGGAAGGAGCAGAAGAGAGAGGACATTCCTGCACTCCATGCTGCTGGAAAGCAAGCCATGGAGGTGCTCAGTCCCTGCAGGAATCCCACTTGCTCCGAGCATTAACCACGGGGGATTTGGCTCCTTTCCTGCCCCTGCTGTCATGGTCTGGTGAACTGGGATAAAGGTGAACTGGGAGGTTTGGAGGGGTGACACACACACCTGCTGGGCATCTGCTCCAGGCAGTGAGGATTGGAGGATATTTGGACACTGAGGGATCAAAGGGAAAGTGGAAAGATGCAATAATCTATAAAACAGCAGCAGCAGGAGATGAAGCTCTGTTAAAGAAAACGTTTGAGTCAGGTTGGATAGCTTATTCCTCTAGGGAATAAATTATTTCTCAGGCCATACATTATTAAAATAAAAACCATTAGGTTAAGCAACCAAGTGCCAAGTCCAATTGTTTTCCTATTAGAATAATTCCCAGTATCAATATTATGAACAAAACTTCAGCACTTTTGGATGATTCTGGCTTATGAATTCATTCTTCTGTTGTGTAATTTCAAGCTGTGTGAGAGTTAGAGGAAACTGTTGAGCAATTTAAACCACATGTTTACATCTACTTTGCATAAAATGGATTTGACAGGATACAATGTCTGCAGATCCATCAAAGAAAGCCGTTCAGCTGTAAATATTCTCCAAGATGCTTTCCAACCCTGAAAGCTATGAAATACTGCCCACCTGGGAAATGCGGGCTGTAGTAAGAAATAAGTAGAAACAAAACTAAACCAGACCTTTTGGGTCTGTGAAGGAAATGCAGACTCATTAAATAGTGGGGATACAAAACGAGCCCACATTTTGTACAACTTTCTCTGTTATATTAAACTGTGACTGTGTTTAACACATGCAGTGTGTTATTCCTTAAAGGAGATAAGGCTTGTGAATGGATGAGATTTCTGCAAAGCCACGCACCTTCCTGAAATTCCATCAGTGTCATTTGCTTCTGAGTGCTGGGGAATTGGCAATAAACACCCAGCTCTCTGTGTCTGTTCATTATTCCAGGTCTGCACAGCAAGGTGACGGAGCTGACGACAGAGAAGTGCCGGTGAGCGATGCTGGGGCAGGGGGGCACTCACACCACTGGAATTTCAGACTTCCTGAGTTATTCTCCAAGACTGCTGGATTAGAGAGCATCATCTGCCTTTCTGGCACTGCCAAATTCAAGCCTTTGGGCTCCAGGCAGGGCTTGGGGTGATCCCAGCCCAGTTCCCATTTGCCTTCCCAATGGCAGGTGATGTTTGTGCCACCTGGTGCTTTCTCCCTTGGAGAACAGTAAGTGGGAGGAATTAAACTGCTAACTGCAAGGAGGGTGTCACAGGCCAGCATCCAGGCTCCAACATTTGTTTCCCCTACCACCACACAAGAAAAAGGGCACTGTGGATGAAGGCATGGGTTTTGGGGAGAAATCTAATAACCCTCTTTTCTTTGTTCTGTTCCTACAACTAGTGATGCTCAGAGAATTGAAGAGCTGTTTGCTAAAAATCACCAATTAAGGGAACAACAGAAGGTCCTTAAAGAAAACGTGAAGGTGTTAGAAAACAGGTAGGATTTGTTTTTAAGTAGGGTGCTGCTGAGTGGCAGTGACTGCACGGTCCTAGGGGGAGAGTTTGGGATTTGCTGTCTTCCCAGGTGTGGGATGTAGCACATGAACCTCTATTTTTCCTATACTCAGCTGCTGGGAGAGCTGGAGGAGTCTGGGCACGTGCATAGGAGCTTTCCTAGGCTGCTGGTGATGGGGCTGGATCTGGAGGGGTGCAAAGGCCAGTGCTGGGCAGTGAGGATGATTCTAGGTGATGGTCTGGGTGTTCACACTTCCCCGTGGGGAGGGCAGGACCTTATTTGTCCCATGGAATCCATGTGGTAACAAGCTGTGGGGTTTCCTTCCTCCAGGCTGCGAGCTGGTCTTTGTGACAGATGCATGGTCACCCAGGAGCTGGCCAAAAAGAAGCAGAATGAGTACGAGACCTCTCATTTCCAGAGCCTGCAGCACATCTTCATCCTCTGTACGTACTGACACCCCCTGTGAGCTTGGCTTTGTCAAGCTGAGTCTTTGCTCAGTTAATCCCTCTCCCAGACATTTGTATGTGAGCCCTTGTGGTGAGCAGGAATCTGGGAAAGGTTTGGAGATGGGGAGAAGGGAGGGAACAGGACTGTCGATGGCAGTTCACATCCCCCCAGGGAGACCCAACCCTTCACACAAATCATCAGAGCTGGGGGTTGCAGCCCTCCACACCTCCAGAAAAATGAGAGATTCCAGGCTGTGTCAGCTGCCTGGGAAAAGGATGCATTTGGCACGGCAGAAGCAACACTCTGGCAAAGACAGGAAAGTCACAGCAGCAGCTCAGCAGGGGTAAATGAAATCAAGCAACACGTGTGATGGATCTTCTCCTGAGCCTTTGGCAGAGCTCCCAGCACCGCCGAGGTGCGAGGTGGTTTTCCCTGGGGATCTGACCAGCCCAGGGAGGGTCATGGGGGTAAAGGAGATAAGGCATTTAGGAGGGATGGAGAGGTGCCAAGAGCCCTTGGTTTATCTCCCCTGCTATGCCACTGCTCCCTGAGTGCTGCTTTCGAGCAGGAGCAAGGCAAGGCACCATGCCTGGGAGCCCACCCGTGCTCTCTGTGGCCTCCTCGCTGCAGCACCCCGTGCTGGGTGCTCACATCTCCCTCTGGCTTCTGTCTGATCCCCCCCGAGACCCCCAGGCCTCCCCCTAACACAGCACCCACTCGTCACCCTGCCCTGGTGTTCAGGGGCAGGATGTTCACTGTGCCCAACCCACCACTGCCTCGTCTGGGTCGTGCTCTTCCCCTGAGCTGGGCGACCTGCAAGGAGACCCAGTCCCAACGAAACCTGAGTCAGAAAGTTGCCCCCTTTTATCCCTTAGCCCCAGCATGTTTACAAAGGAGGAAGGAAATTCGGCATCCCTCCAAAAGTCGGTGCCATTCCCTCCTCCTCCCCCGGGCACCCCAGCGAGCTGTGAGTAACATCCTTGCAGCATCTGAGCTCACAGCACCGCCTCTGTCCCTGCAGCAAACGAGACCAATCGCCTGAGGGAGGAGAATAAAACTCTCAAGGAAGAACTGAAGAGGCTCCGGAGCCTGGAGTAAGCATTTTCCTGGTTTCATTCTTTACAAGGGGCGCTGGCAACAACCAGGGCATCCCCAGAGCTGGGCAGGGCTAGGTCCAGACTATGGCATCCTCAGGGGTGTTTTAGCATCTAATTCCCATGGGTTCCTGTATATGTAAGACGTGGAAAAATCCCTAATGGTCTCAAAATCCTTGTTGACCTTTGCTCACTCCCCTGCTCACCAGCATCCAATGATTTATTTTTGGGGAACAAAGATATTTAACCCCCCAGAAACAAAGCCCTGGGCAGCTTGCATGGACCTCAGCCTGGGATTCCGTGGCTTTTCCAGCTCCCCTCCTGCAGCAGCCAGAGAGGGTCTGCAGGAAGCAGGTGGTTTGGGGGGAAGGAGAGTGACACACAAGGGACTGTGATGGGGTTAAAGAGGAAGAAGTGATCTGCACCAACAGGTTCACAGCCCAGGAGAGCACTCTGCTGGAACCAAGTAACCTGCCAGGCTGGCCAATATATACAAATCAGCTCATTCCTCAAGGGTTTAAAGTCCACAGGAATTAGCACTGAGGGATTAGTTTAGAAATGTGTTTTCTTTGGTGCACAGGAGCACCATCCACTTAAAGAGAAACTCTGGCTTTAATGCTCCAGTGCTTCCCAAGAGCTGAGTAGCTCCAGAGCTGTAGGCTGGGCTTGCTGAGCACTGAGTGATTCTGCTCTGCTCTGCTCTCCTCTGAGATGCTGGATAGGAGGATTTCCAGCTAACATCCTCATCTCAGTAGCAGAGTCCATCCAGGACTCTGTGTGTGTCTCCAAGGCTCAGGCACACCCTTGTGTCACCGAGAGCATCAGCCTCTCCATCTTGATTTGGTGGCAAGGGGCAGACACCACATCCCTGTGCTGAGTCCACCCCTCCATCAGGCTGAAAGCCCAGCCAGGGACAGGTTCCCACAGAGCTTTTGCAATAGCCACAGCTGGGTCCTGGCTTACCCAACAGCGTGGCTTCCTGCGACGTTACCCACAAGAGAGTGGGGCAATCACACCTTGGGCTGTCATTCTGGCTCTGTCCATGCTCCAGACTGCAGCTGGGCTACTGATAAGCAGCTGGGCTACTGATAAGCTGCAGTGGAAGGAGGTGAGTCTGAGGATCCAGTACATCCACATACACACATACATAAATATGAATATTTTTATATCAGGCTCAGAGCTCTCAGTACAGTGGCTCTAAAACCTTCCTTCTCCTACCTCTTCTCATTCATTCATGTCCTTTTCCTTCCAACAGGGACAGGATAAAGACCCCAGGAGTCTCCTCCAGAGAAAGCTGCTCCACACCAAGCTCCCCTTTGACTTTACTGTCCCCAGTGAGCAGGAATGTCAGCACAGAGAAAGCAGAGCACAGGGAAGCAGAAGAAGCCCACCAGGGTGTGCCAGACCTCGAGTTCAGTGAAGGTGGGAGTTGCTGGCTACTGCCACCCTTGAGGGATCTGGGGATGTGAAAAGTGACCGAGCCATGGTGCAAAACTGCTCTGGGAAAGGGTCTGGAGAGCAAAGACCAACTGTTGGCAGCTCAGATGGACATTACCATGGGCAGAAAAGCTGATGGGGGGAAATACACCTCAAGGGAGAAACACCCTGCTCTGCAAAGAGCAAAAGAGTACCTGGGTGCCCTCACTGAAAGACAATTCATGCAGAGACCATGGAATTCCCTTCCTGACACCCACACATGCAACAAAGGGCACGTTCAGTCAGGTGCTGGCTTGAGCCAGAAGGTAATTTTGAGTCAAAATCTTCACTGAGAGGTGGTTGGTACCAGCCAGTGGCACCCCTGGGAGGCTGCATGGCTCCAGCCCACTGCAGGGCAGGGCTGCAGCAACTGTGGGGGAACATTACAGCAGCTGGTTGTGTCTTTTTTTTGCAGAAAAGCCTCCAGAGAAGCTCCAGAGAAGCTCTCCAAGCAGCAGGACTTCTCCAGGCACTGTCCTCCAAGAAGTCAGCCTTGCAGAAATGGTGAGTTGTCAGAGGTAACCTGATGTCCTCAGGCCTCCTGCCCACTGCTGTGGTCATCTGAACTGGATCAAGACAAGCAGATTGGGATAGGGAAAGAGTAGAAGGCACTTGGAGGGGGTGGAACAATTAGCCAGACTTCAGCAGTTTGTCATTTCCAGAGCCTGGCATTTGCAGAGGGCCTGGCATTCAGTGGTTACAAAGACAAACACAGAGAGGCTGTCAGCCCAGGGCTGCTGAGTGATATGGTGACACTGGGCACTGGGAGATGAGACTGCAGGACCTGGACTTGTTCCTGGTCATGGGAACTCAAGCCCACGTACACACCCACACAGATTCTTCTGTTTTGGCACAGGTTTTGCTTACTCGACCTCCACAAAAAACTTGAAAGAGCAGGTGAAAAGGGGTTTTGGTAAGGCTGCAGGCAGGCTGTGGAGATAATTAATAGGGATCGCAGGAAGGGTTGGTGACATCTCCAGGTGGGCAGGGGAAAGTCAAGTCAGAACATGTGGTGAGCCTTTCATGACAGCTGATGGAGACAACGATGTCCTGGCCCAGGTACTCCACCAGAAATACACCCACCAAATCAGTGTGTGCCAGGAGCTTGCATGAATAAAGTCTTGCATGAGTAAAAAGGCCTGACTATGGGACAAGGAATTTGCAGGGTCTTATCTTGGTTAAGCCACTGAATCATGGCTTAAGAGGAGATGCAAAACTTCCTGTGCTACAAATAAGTGCAGCCAGAAAATAGAGAATACATGAAGGGAAAATTTCCTGGAAAAATGAATAAAATAACTTGACAGAGTTGTTGACCAGAACCATATCAAGTAGCACGCTCAGGAGCTGTCTCTTGTTCTCACTGGTGAGGAGATGTGTCCCAGTTCAGCCAGGCTCCCTGGAGCCTTGGGCACACTGCAGAACAGCTCACCTAGACTTTCTGTCCTCTGCCACAGGCATCTCAGAGGATTTCCAACCAGCTGCATGGAACCATTGCCCTGGTGAAACCTGGCTCCAGACCCTGCCTCCTGGAAAAGAGTCCTTCAGGGGCAGCAGTGTCTCCACCAGCGAGGAAGACTCCTCTCCCTCCGGAGCGTGAGCACAGCCCCAGCCTTGAGGCGTGAGTACCTGGGAGTTGTGGAGTGGGGCTGATCCACGGCCCATGGCAGCTGTCCCTCAATGGATGGATGGCCAGTATTCACTGCATCTGTCCACCTCCCTCTCCAAACTTCTCCCACAGCCTTGGGAAGGGGGGGATATCCCAGTTTACACCAGTAAAAAATGACTGGAATCCAGCCCAACAAGATCAGGCTCTGGTTATTCCAGCTCCTCAGACAGACCCACAAAGTGAAGCAGGTGCCTCCACATCCAGGCAGAAGGGCTGTCCCAGGCAGGCAGCAATTCCTGCTCCTCCTTATCTATTCTAATGGGCTTTCCTGCAGGGCCCAGCACTCCCCAGGGTTATCCTCCCCACTGATTTCAGGAGCACAGAGGGCTGAGCAAGGCCAGTGAGTTCACCTGTAGAGACAGCGAGTTTCCCGGAGTGTGAGTAGCTCTGCTGAGCATTCCTGGGAACAGCTTGCACTCATGGAAGCTGCCAAATAACCAGCAGCAGCAGGGACTGGGTTTGCAGGGCAGGTTCCTGCACTGTACCAACCTTCCTAGGATGGCTGTAAAAGTTTCCCATTGAGTGAGATTAGGGGAGGGTGGGCTGTTCCTCTGCTCTGGGGGTCTTCAGGCACTAAGAAAGCCCAGGGGAGTAGTTAGGATGTTGCTGGCTGTAAGACATTATTCAAAAAGTGACTTCTCAGTGGCAGTGCTGATGTGAGAGGTCACTGCATCCTTACCCTCACTCAACCCCCTGCCTTGAGCTGCCGTGGCCTAGGGACAGGGGATTGCTGCTGGATGGTGGGATGGGAATGGCTTCCTGCACTGTGTGGACACCCACTGCTGACTGCCTGATGCCCCTGGCCACCAGGACCCTCCTCCCCAGCAGAGAACCCAAAGGCAAGCGTGATGTACTTGCCAAGAGCTGCAACAGGGCATGGAAAGGGCAGGAGTGACCACACACATCCCAGCAGAGCTGGGAAACCATGGGAAAACTCTAAAGCTAACGTAATTTTTTTTCCCCACGATTTTTTTAGTTATTTAACAGCGAGCAAACTGGACTCCCCCAAGGTTGCTCCATCCTACGAAAATCTAAAACTGAGTGCCCGGAGAGAGCAGCTCTGCCTCCTGCACAAGCACCTTTCCCTGCACCAGCTGGGGCTGGCGAGTCGCTGCGCCCCGGCTGAGCGGGACGGCGGCAGCTTCCCCAGCCACTTGCTCCGGCCCAAAGCTGCCGACGGCAGGACGCGGTCCCGGGACAGCTGGGAAGACCACGCAGCCTTGCTGAAGCTTCCTGCCACCATGGTGTACGTGAGGGACCAGCACCTGGAGGAGAAGCTGCAGCTCCTCAAGCAGCGGGAGCGGCTGCAGCATCTCCTCCTGCAGCAGTGCCAGCCAGGCCAGCGGGCAGACGGCGACACAAAGCCACCGCCCGGGGAGCGGCCCCTGTCCCCGTGGCTGGGCATCGCGGCAGGGTGCAAGGAGGAGGGATTCTTCCTGGAGGATGCTGCGGACGGGAAGGAAGAGAAGGAGCTTTGGCTGGGCCGGGACCGCTCCGAGCTCCGAGCAAAGGTGAAGGAGGCGAGGGACGATGATGCGGACGCGCCCCTGGACTTGTCCGACTCCGGCCGTGGCAGGGAGACAGAGTGGCACGGCCGCCGGGAGCTGCGGGGCTGCGGCAGCCCCGGGGACAGCCCGGCCGTGCCGGCAGCCCGCGGCCCCGGAGGGGGACACAGGGCACAGCGGGACGACCTGCGCTGCCCCTACCACTGGCCCAGTGCCACCCGGCCACTGCCTGGTGTTGCCAAGAAGGAGGAGGAGGAGGAGGAGGAGGAGGAGGAGGAGGATGCAGCTGTGGTAAGTACAGCTCTTGTTGGCATGGACTGCAGCCCCTTCCCCAGCCCAGGGTGTCCAGCACTGCTGCTGGGACCACTGTGACCAGCACTATGGTCACATATATCACACATTGGATACCACACATTGGATACATGTGACACTATGGTCACAATATCCTGTGGGAGGATGGGCTTGGTGTGTGTGAAGCCAATTTGCACATGGCAGAGCCGTGGTTGCTCAGTCCTGGCTCTCACTCCCCACCTCCCCTCCAGCCGGGGTTTCCATCCAGGCCCAGGGGCAGGCAGTGCCTGTGCCCCCTCCCACAGGGGGGCTGTGCTGCGGGAGGTGCTGGGCTCCCTGCAAGCACACCACAGTGCACAGGAACATCTCTGTGATGTTTGTCCCTGTGGGTGTCACTGTCACCAAGTAAGGGCTGGGGACAATCCTCTCCTGCCTGGAGACAGCAGCGTTTGTGCTCCCTGTATCCCTGTGTCCCACAGCTCACGCTTTCACGGGCATATCTGACAAACAACTCCACACCGAGGGACCCAGAGGCCCTTCCTGAGGCTGGGGTGAGACGGGATGTCGGTGCACAGAAGGGAGAAGCAGGTAAGAAGCCCCAGGCAAATGTGACATTTGAGAAGGCAAGAGTGAAAAGTGCCTTTTGGCAAAGGCATTTCCCAGCCCAGAGCTCTCTGCTGGGCTCTGCACACACCTGCAAACCCGCCTTCCAGGGACCAAGTGTTCCTGCCTCCCAACTCTTCTGGGCCTTTGGGGGAACTTCAGGTTTCACATTGGTGTCCTTTGGAACTCAATTTTCTACCCTAGATATGTCCAAAATTCAGGCTCAGTATAAATGGGGAGAAAGTAATCCCAGTTCTTCTGGAGAAAAGCCCAATGTCTCTGTCCAGCACAGACAGGAGCCACCGTGGGGTGTCCTTGCACACTCAGCAGAGCACCCTGCACTCCACACTGGGGGCATGGAATTCTCCAGGGGCTAAGGAGTCAGCATAACTCTGACCTCCTGGCAAAACCCACTCCACGATGAGCAGCAACAAGACAATATTGCTGCTCCAGCATTTCCCACTCCTCTCAGGGAAGAAGCAGCTCAGGATGTCCCAGCAGAGATGGGGAAAATGCAAGAGGCTTGCAGGACTAGCACTGGAAAAACCATCCCCATCTGTCCCCTTGCTCCAAAGTGTGTCCTGTGATGACACAGCACATAGGGTTGAGCACAGAGCCAGGGATGCTGGTACCTGCAGCAGGTAGATCAGGATGGTTTCCATCCTCCATAAAAGCCTTTCCAAGGCTTTCTCCCTGCCTGACCCCCAGGAGACACAGGTGCCAGGTTTGTCCAGGCAGGTGGGAGGCAGCAGCCATGGAGATCAGAGTGGGAAGCACGTCTGCTGGGAGCTGCTCAGTACCAGCATTACTGGCTTGGCCAGAAAGTTGAGCTCGCCTGGATTAGTTGGTCTGGGCGTGTCGGAGTGGTTTGGGAACACTCTCTGGAGCAGGATTTTTCACAGTGGGAAAAAAAAAAAAAAAGGAGTCCTCTGTGATTTGCATGTTAAGGAGATATCATCATGGCAGAAGAATTTCAGCTGATTACATTCTGGGTGTGGGAATACAGGACTTTCTTCAGTTCTCACCTTAAGGCTGACACAAAGCCCGGGAAACAATACACAAATACTTTTGCACTTTCTAGTGAACCTTAACCTGTAGAAGCATAAGGTGAGGATGGGATCAGGCTACAGGGAATCCAGGAGTGCCTGGAAACAGCATCACCTACTCTCCCACCTCTGCAGGGGCAGCAAGAGGGGGCTGCCCTGCTGAGCTCCATCCTGGCTAGAGCTGGGTGTGATGAGGAACAAGAATTGAGCTTCTGGGGTGTCCCTTCCCCTCAGAAGAGGGCACAGCCCTGTGCCCAGCCCTTTCTGCCCACCATGGCCAGCCCAGGTGTGTTACTGTGTGTGCAGACAGGGTGATGCCACCACCAGCAAGGCTTGGCCCCCAACCCATGGAGACCCAGTGTGTGCAGAGGTCGGGTGTGTGCAGGTACATGTCTGGGGCTGTGTAGCCCCAGGGTTTGTGTACAGTGAAATGCTTTTGCTGGGAAGGGAAGGATCTCCCCTGCCTTTCCTTCCTCAGCACACATTCCCTGCCAAGAGCCGCTGACTGAACCAGCAGCAAATGTGGGATTGTCCCTTTTGGCCTCTTCACCCAACATGCTTCTCCCCACCTGGGGCTCAAACAGGGAGGTGCAGTCTGGGGCTTAAATACCCCTGAGTTTTACCCCCAAGTATGTAGCCACAGATGTTGGGACAGCTCTTTTGACCTTGGTGTAGCAAAGTCCTGTGGACACGGCTTTCCTGGGAGCTGGTTTCCCAATAGAGTCTTGTTGGATCACCCCTCAACATTCATTCCAGGCCACATAGCTTGCAGTACCTCTGCTGCACAACATAGTTTATTGCTGAAGCTGCATCTGCTCATGAGCTTGTCAAGCCTCCCACCAGCCAAAGCCCCTTCTTTTTGTGTTTCTTTAGATGACAATGATGCCGAGTCTGGGAAGCAAGAATCCGATGAGCCAGACACGACGGACAGCGAGGTTTGTTTGTTTGTTTGTTTGTTTGTTTGTTCCCCTCAGCCATCAGCTTAGGCTGCTGGGTCTCAGAGGCATCAGACAGGTTGTCCCAGCCCAAGCTCCCTCCAGAAGGTGATGGCTCTTCCTGCACCAGGTGCCAAACCTCATTCCCACCCTGTTGCACAACTTGCTGCTGAGGGGTACGAGTGCCTCTCTTTCCATACAGTCAGGAGTGTTTATGAACAATAGCATTTGTCATCACTCCATAGCAATGGTCACAAAGGTCCCTGACAAAGCCACCAGCTCCCTGGGAAAGCCAGGGTAGTTTGTAGACGGACTGTTCTTCTCGTTGGTGTAGGAGAAGTATGAAGATGAGATCCTACAAGAAGCTGAGGCTGACGGGAAATACTTTTGCACCAAAGACAAAGTTCATGTGCAGCAGAGGAAGAGAAAAAGAGGACAGGATCCCTGGATAAAAGGTAGGGAGGAGAAGTTCCTTGGGGCATCAGCTCAAGGCTACAACTTCTGCTGCTTCCAGAGGGACTCCTGTGAGAAATGCCCAATGACAGGGGGGAGGAGGGTTCTCTTCCATGCTCCTCTGAGCCGTGTTTTGCCAACACTTGTATGTCCAGCCAGGGGAGCCCCAGCTAATGGTTAGCCAGGACAGCCTGGGCAGGGTGACCAGGAGAGCACCCCAAGCACCTAAGCTAACAGAGCTTAGTCCCTTGTGTTTGCTTATCTGGTCAGGGAGGCGGTGACTGGGGAAGGCCAAATTCCCAGGGGTGAGTTATTGACATTCAGAAAAAGGTTTCTGCCAGTTCTGTTGATCTTCCAGTGTGGCTGTGGAGGTTTCCCTGCTGACAGAGGAATGTGTTGTACCCATGTTTCCTACAGGTGAATAAGCAGAAAACTGCTCCTGATAAGGGCAAGGATAAAACAGTTTTTCTGTCAGGCCTTAAAAAATGCTCTGTCAGAAAAACCCTGCTGCTCACACTCTCTGAACTGCTGGTAAGAACAGGGAAGTGTTGGCCCAACCATAAATGTAGAGAGGGCTGTTGCTTAGGCCTGAAGGGAGCTTGTTTAACAGCCTGGCCTTCAGAGGGCCCTGCTAACTCAGGGGACACCACCACAGCTGGGTGACAAGAGGGTTTGCTGTACAAAACCAGCCACTTGGAGCAATGGGGAGGAAGCTGTCCTGTGTAGCCCAGGGCAGACACACAGGACCCTCCAGGACTGGATGGGGATGTCCCAAGTGAGGGGTGGGTGCAGCTGTGGCAGGAATGGGGTGATGGAGGGGCACAGCACCTCTCTCAGCATGTGGTGTGGGCCACGAACCACACTGGAACGGGAAGAAATCCACAGAATGCATCTTGCTGGTCTGGGTACCCTCTCAGGGACACTTCTGCATCAGGTCAGTTCTCTGCCTATTTCTGCTCCACATGTTGTTTTGTGTTCAGGATCACAACAGCCTCCCCTGGATACCCGCACATCTCACAGGGGTGAGGGGCTTGTCTTCATCTTTCCTTTGCTGAGCTTTGCTTCCTCCTGTGCTGTCCCTATTTTGGGATGAGGCCGTGCTGACTCCAGAAGTGTAAATCCATTTCTCTGTGGTTAACTCCTGCTGTCATCTGGCTGTTTACAGGATCTAAGAAGTCAATGAGAGGAAAAAAGAAAATCAAAGTGGAGCAATGCCCAGTGGGGATCACAAAGGAACTGGAGAATTGCTCTGCTTCCCACAACGATCCCTCCAAGGACAGTTAACAGCAGGGCAGGATAGACCAACTGCAGACCAAAGGACAGAGCTCAGACCTCAGAATCCCACCCGTGCTGGGAGAGTGAATCCTCCTGTCATGTTGGGCCAGGCAGTGGGGAATTCACAAGGACTCATTTATGAGCAGAGCACCCTGAAACTCCTCACTCAACGCCACAGGAGAGGCTAGGCAAGGATGAGCCACGCAGGTGGCACCTGGAGCATGCAGGTAACACCTGGAGCAGCCAGGTCACTGCTGGTGGAGCCCCACAGTCAGTGACCCCAGCCCTGTGCCAGAGCAGACCCTCAAACTGGAGCTAGGAAGAGGAGATGTCTCTGTAACCCTCACCCTGCATCAGAACCATGTTCTTCCCTGGGATTTCAAGTTTGGAGAAAGGACTAGCAGATCCCTCCCCTCACGAAGGATGTCCCCGTGGCTGGCTGAGGGGTGGTGACCAAACCAAACACTGCAGAGCCCCATACACAAACCTGCTTCAATTAAATCCCTACACAGGTTTCATACACATGTGGATCTTGTCTGACCTGGGGAAAGTCCACAGTTTTCTTAAAGAAAGGAGCACCTTAGTTAAGGGAGGAGCAAGTACACGGGCAGACAGGTGGGATGTGTCCCTGGAGAGGGCAGGGAGAAGAGCATGGGAAGGGAGGGTTTGGGTGCTCCCTCTCCCCAGTGTGTCCTGCATTGCCTGGAAAAGGTCAGTGTGTGACACCCAGCTGTAGCTCACAGCAGAGCACCAGCTCAGCAGTTCGCCCTGACCTCGGCAGGATTGCTGGGATCTATTTTTCATGTGGATAAACTGTTCTTAGTGATTTTTTTCTGATGGGATGAGATAGGAAGGGCTGCAGTGAGCATCCCTGCTCACAACATCGATCCAGGAGCCAGGCTGGGTTGTTCCTGGCACACACGTGGAGAACAGGGACAAAACAGAGACCAGTGGAGAAGTGCCAGAGCCAGTTCCTGCTATGGTGCACTCCCACTTCATTTACCTGCAGTTATTTCTATTTAAACGTGGTTTTTTGCCTGTTGACAAGAACGAAGGCAAAGCACAGCCAGCCAAGAGCAGCACCCTTTGCTCCTAGCACCTTCCCACCTCTGCAACCCTAAAATCCCGCTCAGAGAGCCCCGGCGGCAGGGGAGCCGCGGCGGGAGGGTCCAGCACTGCCCGGGGCAGCCTCGCATGCACCCGGCCGGGCGGGAGCGGGAGCGGAACCGGGGCGGTGGCCGTGCGGGCCGGGCGGAACCGGGAGACCTGCGGGAGCGGGAGCGGTGCGGTACCGGGACCGAGACCAGGGGTGTGCGGTACCGGGACCGGGACCGGGGGCGGTGCGGGAGCGGGACCGGGGGCGGTGCTGACTATGCCGAACGGGGACCGGGACCGAGAGCGGGAGCGGTGCGGGCGGTGCGGCACCAGGACCAGGGACGGTGCGGGACCGGGNACCGGGAGCAGTGCGGTACCGGGAGCGGTGCGGTGCGGCGGGCGGGCAGTGCCGCCTGCTGGGCATCGCCGGGCCGGGCCGGGGCCGCTCCCCGAGCGCGGGGGACACGGATCAGCCGGCCCGGGGCACAGCAGCTCTGCCTCTGATGGCTCTGGAGGCACGGGAGGGGGAGCGGGGACAGCCGGCCGCTCCAGCGGCGGGGATGGAGCGGCGGGAGTCCCGCGGAGCTGCTGCTGTCACGGAATTTCACAGGAGCGAAACTTTCCCAGGCTGGAAGATTATTGAGACAGCCGTCATCTTCCTCCTGGCTTCACGGTTTGGGAGCTCGTTGGATGATGAGGAAGAGTCTGGAGCACGGATCGGCTGAGGGAACTGGGGGAGAACAGGAGGCTCGGGGGGACCTTTTCCCTCCCTACAACTCCTTGGAAAGAGGTTGTAGCCAGGTGGGGGTTGGTCTCTTCTCCCAGGTAACAAGTGACAAGACAAAAGGAAAACGGCCTCAAGTTGCACCAGGGGAGGTTTAGACTGGATGTTAGGTAAAAAATGTTTTACTGAATGGGTTATCAAGCACTGGAACAAGCTGCCCAAGGCAGTGGTGGGGTCACCACGGTTGCAGGGCTGATTTATCCCAGCTCAAAGCATTCATTGGATCATGGCCATGGGAAATGGATCAGGACCAGCACTGGTGCCTTCCCCTCTCAGTCCTGGGCAGACAACACAACATCTGTCATTTCTCAGACCAGCTTGGAGGGGAGAGCAATGACCCACTGAACACTGTGGTGAATTGGATAAATCTGTCTTTTAAAAATACCCCAGCAAGGAAAAGGAAAAAAAGGAGAGAAGTTGAAATGCAATCCCATAAAGAGACCCCTCAGGTCTGCAGGGAGGTTCTTTGGGATCAAGAGAAATGAAGCAGGGAGGGAACTTTCGTGGACTATAAAATAATCACCTCCCTATGACAGTCCCTTGATAAGCAAAATGTGCAGAAGTCATGCCAAAAAAATGGAAGTCCTCAATTCCTTTGCTTCCCACAAAGATTTTTTCCCCTCACATTGCACGACACCACCACAGAATCCACCTTAAATTATTGGGCTTTTAATACCTTTTATGTTGCCTTTTTTCATTACACATTTTCACCCGTATCTCATGCTGGGTGTGTTTGAAGGGCTGGCAGGGACACATATTTCACAGTTAGGGCAATCCCATATCTGAAAAAACAAAAAATAGTTTTGTCAGCTCTGAGCAAAGTGTTCCTCTGAGCAAGTTGATGAAGTAAATAAAACTTTATATGCTGCACTCGATCCAGCCCTGCTGCCTACCTTCTCTGCTCCTGCCATCCCCTGGCTTGCTGTTACCATGCTACAGAAAGATGGATAATTGCAGAGGTCCATTAATTCTCAAAATTATGTTTGGCAGTCTTTTGTTCAAGCCTTTCTTGACGGGTAAATGCATGTATTGATCTGGTGATATGCAGGCAGCCTCAGACTTGAATTATTCTGCTAAAAGGAAGAAATCTGAGCCCTGCAAGCAGCTCTGGATCTCCACAGAGGTTTCCATGTGAAGGTTCAGCCCTGCCTGAGGTGCCGTGTTTGCAGGAACACACATGGCAGCGTTCAGCACAGCAGCCTTTTAATAACTCCACAGGAATTTGGCTAATGACTCCAAGTGGCATTTGTGTACCAGACCCAGCAGTCTCTGCTTTTTGCAGAGTTAATCTCTTTTGTTGTCACACTTCTGTTCAATATGAGAGGGAGGTTTTACACAATAATCTTCAAAAATGCACCGCAATTACCCTTAGAGTGCATGAGTTACATCCTACAGAGCAATAAAGCAGAAGAGAAGCTGTCCCAAGAGCAGATCAATCCTTCTGGGAGGCTGGCAGCTCACACTTGTTTTGTTCAGACAAATTACAGCTCTGATGTCACCAGTGCCATGATGTAGGTAGGGCATCTGGGCCAGTGCAGTGGTTTCCCAGAGGAAGGGGTTCAGAGCCCAGCTTGGGTTCACCCAGGTCAGGGGCTGGATTTGAAATTGCACAGAAATCTGGGAGAGAGATGATGTCACCATTTCTGTTCAGTTTCAGTCCATCAGAAACAGCAATGGGTGGTTCCCTTATTGCCTGTCAGACCAAACAATTCCAAAACAGACCACTGCAACTCCTTTGCTTCCTGATGCTTAAGGATCTGCACATGCTGAATCATCCTCACAGCACAGAGCTCTCAGACCCTCCAGGCCTCCCCGTGCATCAGCCTCCCACCAAACTCACTCATAAAATGACATTTTCTGTTTCTCTCTAGGCTTAATTTGTAAAATTTTGTGAGAAGTAAATTTGTGCAAGTTGAGAATAAGTCTCCATCTTGGGGGGGAAAAAATCTCTCAGGCCCTCTGTTGCATGTAAGGGAGACAGGCAGGAAAGGTAGGAAGTCCCACAAGCTCAAAGCAAGAGGGAACTGTGCTGGGAACCCAGCTGGATGCAATGCAGGATCCAAAAGCTCCAGAAATAGAGATACGCACATCAGATTCCTCCCTCTCTCAACCTTCTGCTGTGGCATTGCCTTCATGGCAATAGATAATTTGAAGGTGATTTAATCCATGCCCTTTTCATGAGCCTGAGCACCACCTTCTCTGCAGTGAAATGCTTTTAGCTGTGCTCTGGTCTGTAAGCAGTGCCCATTTATAGTGCTGGCTCTGGAAACACAGCTTCACTCCTCAGTCCACCACAGGAAAACTCATTCCAAGCATTACTGAAGTCTTGCTTCAATCCTGTTTTGGGGATTTAAGTGGGATGGGCGTTTTGTGTAGGTCCTTCCCAGGGTCAGATGTGCCCTGAATGTGTGAAAAAAGCAGAAAAAGGACCCTGGCAGTCTCACATGCAGCTCTGCAGTTCACAGCCAGGAGCTCAGAGGGAATGGGGACAGGGACAGCTTGGGTGTTCAGAACAGAGCATAGGCACAAGCCTTCACACTTTTGAAAGGAGGCTGTGAAGTTGTGGATAGATTTAGCAAATCCAGCAAGCAGTAGCAATTTTTGGAAGGGAGAGATTTGGGGAGTTCCTTTGCTCCTTTATCTCAAGCAAAGTTTACTGTAGGAATTTTGGAGCCAAAATCCAAGTTCCTTTTGCATCCCTTGGGTATCACAGCATTCTGCTCTGCCTTGAACATTATCACCAACACTTCAGGAGTTCCCTAGGCTGTTGGTATGAACACCCTGTTCATACCAAACTTGCTCCTGGATGTGCTGAATTCCAGTGGGACCTCTCCAGAACGCACATTTTCCAAGATTCTCCCATGAAAATGATTGCTTTATTAATAACAGCATTTAGCACAGCACCACGTGCTTCAGGGAAGGGAGTTTGATCCATTCACTCACAAATCCCCCTGTAAACAGCACACAACATTTTCCTGACTCGAGCACAGGGCCCTTCTGAGTGCAGAGAGATATGATTAAATCAATCAGCTGTGTGTCTTTTGAATGCCCTGTGTCATGCAGGAGGACCCGAGTCATTCTCCAAGGCACACAGGGCTGCTGGCAATGTTTGCCTCCTGAGGAGCAGCAGCTGATTTTGCTGTGACTGTGAACATGCAGCAAGAGGAGAGGGCTCTGTCACCCACCAAGGTGAGCACATGGCAGTCCAGGGAATACTGCTGCTCAGCTCCAGCAGCAGCCAAAAGACACCAGGACTCCCGACTGGAACCCACTGGAGGCAGATTAAAACCACCTCAGGCTGCACAGCTGGTGGCACTGACAGCTTGAGTCAAACCTGTCTCACGGGTTTGGGAGGCAGGAGGAGAGCGACAGGGATGGATGTGCCAGCAGGGAGCAGGAGTGGTCCAACATGTGAGTGTGGTTAGGAAGGGTTTCATCCTTCCCTACACGTGTAACACAAGCAGGGAATGGGTGTTTTCTGAGACAGACCAAAGAGGAAGGAGAAGGTGATCTTAGGAAAATGTGTGCTCCCAAAAACTCACTGGCTGGTCTTTATATGGATGTGGTGAGTGTGAAGCTGAGCTCCAAAGAGTGCTGGTGCCCCCAGGTGCACTGATTTCAGGAGAGAATTTAAAAGGGGTAAACTGTGATAGGAAACTTGGGGCAAGGATTAGAGCCTGTTCAGGAGAGAAGGGACAGTAAGTTCTGGATGCACATTGCACTTCTGTGTCATCCTCCCAGACTTCCAGAGACTATCGGGGTCCCTGTGAGGTCTCTTGGACTCCCATTCCCACCCTGCTTAGGATGGGAAAATGTGTACAGCAATTTCTGGTGCCTTATCTTAATACCAATAGTTCCTCCAACTGGAAGCTGCACTTCTGGTTCCTAGCCTAAATATACTTATGACCTGTTTATCTTTGCTTGATTCAGGGCCATGATTTTGCAAAAAATGTAACAGCCAGCCCACATAAGTACTTTAAAATGCTGTCTCATATCAGATGCTTATACCAGATCCTGCAGTTCTTGCATGGAGAAAAATCCTTGTGACTTTGGTGACTCTACTCCCCAAATAGCATTGGAATAAGGATTTGCAGGCTTGTCCTGTTTCACACCAGCTCCTTATGCCAGCAGCCCCTCACTGCTCAGACAAACAATCCAAGGCTTTCTTTAAGGTAGAGCAGAAGCTCCAGGAGCAAAATGAGTGTGAGTGAGTATTGGTGATTCAGAGTAACATTTTACATCCATGCAAAATGCCATTGTAAATCCAAAACTGCCTGCCTTTCTCTTTGTCCAGGGATTTCATGGTGGTTAAGGTTAGAAAAGGCTTCAGCCAGAACTTGAACTGTGCAGCAGCAGGGTGGAGAGTCCAGCCTTTCTTCAGAGCAGCATCCCTGTGTATGAATGAGAGAACATACATGAGCTTGGGCTTCCTTCACTCCCAGCTCCAGGGATTCCCTCATTGCAGAAGACAGGGAGAAAAGGTTGTTCAGGGTTGTACCCAGTTGCTGCCTTTTGTGGGAGCGATGCTGATATGCCACTCGTCTGTTTTAGCATCGGATCTCTGAAAACACAGCACTCTGCTCGCTGTACTCAAACACTGTGAGTTGTCAGACACAGATAAAAGCTCCCCAACATTAACAGCAGCAACACTCCAACCGCTAAATTCAGCTTTGAAGTTAGCAACCCACTAAGCCATGGAGGCTGCTCCTTTCTGCGCTGACTCAGTGGGACAATTTACATCCCACAGCTATTTTTACAGGGAAAGAATGAGAAAAAAGCCACATATTTATTTTTCAAAATCCAATCTTGGGTTCTAGAGAATTGTTTGCAGCAAGCCTAGATAGGTTTCCATGCCTATTCATCCCCTGGCTTATTTGATGAGCTTGCCAGCAGGAAGGATTTTAATTCCTTTTTATCCCAAACTATTTTTTCCACAGCTGTGATATGAAATGGTTCTGCCAAATAATTTAGGCTCAAAATCTGACCTATATTGAATGGTATAAGATGTTGAACATGTTCTTGGGATTTTAAGGGCGTAGTTTGTATTTCACTGTAGGATTTTTAATGGAAGCCTTTTGTCTTACATCTCCTATCTTAATCCTATTATTATTATTATTATTATTACTATTATTATATGTTACTAATACTATGAGACGTGTTGATGGCCCACTTGCAACAGCATACAAAAAGGATCTTATGAAACAGCCATATGAAAAGACATAGAACCTGTATGTGTTTTATAGGACAGTTTCAAAACCTATCTTTTACTCAGTGCCCATATTTCAGGCCATATCATCAGACATCAGTTTGATTGCTGGTGAAGACTGCAAGTAATATTAAGCGTTGCCATGTGGCTTCTTTAAGCCTGTTTGACAAAAGCATTCACCATTCTAAGGGTCCAGTGTTGCAAATACAGTTATTGCAACTTTTAATGGCAAATATCTCAAATGGCAAATTTGGTCTGTACTTTAAAATATGTACTGTGTGGGCAAAATCCTGCTTGGGAGCACAAGCTGCTTCAGGGCATGAGAGGTGGGAAGCATGGGAAGGCTTCATTTCGGTTTCAGAGAACACAGAGGCCACCAGCACCCACACACTGCTGTTCTCAGCTCCAAAGGCTTCCTCACGCCCAGCACAGCTCCCAAACCTCCCCTTCCAGGCCCGGTGGCACGGACATTGTCAGTGCACATCAAAGTCCTCTGAGGAAAGGAAAGGATAGAGCTTTCTGCCTTGGCAGGCAGTCAGAGCATCATCCCGGGATGTGACAGACACGGGTTCAAGTGCCTGAGGGGAATGTTTATCCCGTGCAGTATAAACACACCAGTCCGGGAAGCGATGTATTGCGCGGAGATGCCTTGAGTCACTTTGTGAGATAAATACTAAGTTTATGTCCTCCCAGCCCCGGGTCTGCCTTGCCCATATACGGCCCAGGACCAGCACTGCCTTGGCTTTGCTTCAGGAGCTGCAAGCGTGCGGATCCATCCCTCCGCACGGGTTTGGGGGCTGCCGGTGAGGCTCAGGGCTATGCACGGGGGTCGGCGGCGGGCTGGGGTCCGCTCAGCCCTGCAAGCCAGGGCTCGGCTCCGAGGCCGCTGCGATGGAGCAAGAGGATCAACGACCTTCATCCGCTTTTACAGGAGCGCTTTGACGTGCTCAAACGCCTGCGATGGGTATTGCAGATGTGTCCTGGCCTCCAGGAAGGCCAGGACGTCTTGGGAGCGGGCGGCCACCGGTGCTGCTGATGGTTTGGGTGGGGAGATAAGGGAAGGAGAAGTTTTTTAAAAGTAACACAAAGGGACACGGGGGCTGTTTGCATGGGGACACGGTGGGCTCGTGGCTGCGGCAGGGAAGTCGCCGAGGGAGGAAAGGAGAGGCCGGGGAGGGTCCGGCTGTGCCGGGGCCGCCCGGTCCCCGCGGGGCTCCCGGCGCTGCCCCCGCCGGCGGCGCCAGGACCCGGCACGGCCCCGCGGGCCGGGGGCGG
>VXAX01003532.1:167017-188994 GCA_013399835.1 Leptocoma aspasia | reverse complement strand
CAGAGCGCGGCGGGCGGCGGCTTCGCGCTGGAGGCGCAGCGGCAGAGGTGAGTGAGGGGACGGGGCTCGCCGGGCCAGCCCACAGCCCCCGCCCCCGCCGCGCTGACCCCGCGGGCCGTGGGAAGCTCCGGGACCCCCCGCGGGCCTGGGAAGAGCTGGACTTTCCCAGGGCCCTCGGCCGGCCGGCGGCTCCGGGAGGAGGGAGCGGGGCATGGGAAACGGGCGCCCCCGGGGAGAACGGCCGTGGGAGGCGGCGCCAGCCCCGCCGTGGCCCCCGGAGGGGGCACCTGGCCCGGCCAGAGGGGCGCGGGGATCCGGCCGGGGAGCGCTGCCCGGCCCGCGCTGCCGCCGCCTCGACAACGCCGCTCGGGCCCGTGAGGATGCCCCGGCCGGCGCAGCGGCGGATGAGGGGGATCTGCGGAGGGGATCTCTCGCTGAGGCTCTGTCTGCAGGTCTGCGGTACCCTGGACCCTGCCTTCTGCTTTTCCTCAGCCCAATTTCTGCATTTCTCTGTTTCCAGATGAAGCTGGCAGGGTCACTGCTAGGCAGGACGCTTCCTCGGTGCACCGGCCACACTGCTGGTGTCGTGCCTTCTTCTGCTCTGTGCTGCTTGTCTCTGCAACTGTGTATTAATGCATGCTTGTGCACAGAGAACTTGGAGTCAGGCTCGGGGGAGGATGCTCTGGCCTTCAGAGCAGGATTACCATTGCATTTCCAAGGGACTTCTGTCAGGCTGAAAGTGTTGGTTTTCTAATCGACTCGAAGGCAGGCTCTTGCTCAGATCTTGGGGATTTGAGCTCTGAAAGAACTCTTTTCAGGCCGTTTCTTGCATAAAGAGCTCTGTAAAGTGAGCTGGCCCTCTGAGCCTCTCAGATAGGCAGCGGTATCAAAGGCTTTAAGTCTCCGTGGTCTTTACAGTGGTTTCAAGAGCTTTGTTAGTGAGCTGAAATAGAGATGTTGTCAGTGCTTTAAAGCTGGGGAGTTTGCTAATGCAGTTGATGGGTATCCCCTTTCAGTGTCCATCTCACAGTGGAGATGTCCTGTGTATCCCCAGCTTGGGGGTTCAGGTGAATTTGAAGAGAAGTAGCTGTTTGTCAGTAGTGTGGGGAGATCCTCATGTGTTGTCCCTCCCGGGGTGTTTTCCTCTTGAACCTTTATTTACCACTCATTGCTTTTCTTGTCATGGAAGAGAACTTTCCCTCCTTGTTTGTTGGAGAAATTGAAGCTGTGGCTGCCAGCTGAGTGCTCTTATTGTGCAGTTGTGTGCTCCTTGTTGAGCAGGAAAGCCTGGAGTGAGGGTGTTGCTGTGGGACAGTTCCTTCCCAGCACTCCTGGTCCACAAAAGCCAGCACAGGAGGTGCTGTGTGATTTAATTTCATTGCTTTGATATTGTAGGCAAAGCTCTTGAGGGCAAGTTTTGCATCAAGAGTTTTAAAGCACAGGTCCCTTTGTCGATGTGGCTTTTGTTGTGCCTGTGCGTGTGGAGTTCTGGAGAGATCATCCTTCCCCTTCCCATGACAAGTCAATAGGACACTAAGGAAATATTCCTAGGATCTTCTCATTTGATGTCCTTCCTGCCTCTTTCTTTGGCATCAGGTGTGGGCTGTTCCACTTCGGTAATTCTAATCAATCTGGCTGAAAAGAATGATGAATCAGAAATAAAACACGGAGAGAAATGCAAGAGGCAATCAAGGGACTCAGAAGGCTTCTGTCTGAGTAATGACAAAATAAACCATGATTTTTTTGCTCGGAAGATTGGCTGGAAGGGTATATTGCATTGATCAGTTTGCATACTACTTTTGAGGGTGATTTGAAGTGAGAGTTCATCTGGTTTTCATCTTGAAAGAAAAAGGGCATCTGCTGAAACCATCAGACAGGAGATTCACATCTTTACATGGACAGACACATCTCCTGACAAAAGGACAGTTTGTGCTGCCTGTGGAGATGTGTTAGACCCAACGTTACTCATCCCAGTCACACTGGGCACAGGAGTGGGTGAAATGGACCATCCCCCTGTAATGACAATTTCACTGTCAACTTACAGTGAGAGAGACTTACCACTTTATTTTTCACTGGACGGTTTCATGCTTTGGTCTGTGACAGAATATCCCTCCATCCCCACTGAACAGAGGCATCTCTTCTTGTAAATACACGAGGAATGGTTCAGGGAATTGCACGAAGAATCCTTCAGGACAGTGGTGCTTTTTCTCCTTCCCCTTCTGTGTTGGGTGAGCTGTTTGCAAAGAAAGATTCCAAAGTCAGCAATTACAAAACGGATCTTCTTTTATTGGGATTTGGGAATCTGAGAATTGTTTTGCCATACAGTGATGTTATTATTCTAGATCATTAACTGCCTGCATCATGCAGAGGTACAGGCAAGTGAAGTTGGTAGAGGGAAGGGGGAAATGGAATCTGCACTGCCATCCTGGACTTTCATCCTTGGTGTCCACTTTAGGCAGTTGTTCTCTTCAGAGTCCTTTTTGAGTCACTGTCAAGAGCTGCTCTGAGTTTTCCTCAGATGCGTGAGGATCACTGGCTGCAGGGTCCAGATTCACTCTGTGTTCAGTGACCAGTCTTGTACCATGTCTGGGGATTTCATCCTGCTGGGGCTTGCCCTGATCCATGGAGATCTCTATCTACTATCAGTGTCTCTATCTACTGACAGTATCATTGGGCAGAGTTTTATTACAAAACTTGATCTGGTTTGACTTGATTGAGAGGTTGCAAGAAGCTGATGAGAGCAGCCAGCGTGGCTCAGGGCAGGGCGTGCTGGCACCTCTGCTCGAGCTGGGGGTTAGTTATTGGTAACAGGCAGGATCTGCAGTACAGCCCAGGGAACGAGAGATCTGCTCACCTGATGTAACCTGGAGTTCCCTGGAGTTCCCCCATAGCTGTCAGGTCCTTTAGGATGGAAACTTAGCAGAGGAGGCACCATTGTGCTGCTGGTTGAGCATTATAAACTTAATGACTTTAACCTTCCACTTTCATTCTCCTAAGGAATCTTCTGTTTACAGGATCTTAAATTACAATGCTGTGTTATACCAGCTTGCCTGATCTGCTTGCCATCCCTCTTCCCTTCTCCTTTTCCATCTTGCTCTGTTCTTTTGTTCTTTCAAAGAACGAGCCTCACAGAAAGCAGTGGAGGGAGGCAGCAAACAGGGAACAAACCGGCATTCACAGATTTTTAATGAATTTCTGCAGCTGGGTCTGAAACTGGCAGAGCTTTCTGGGGAAACACAGATAGCAGAGAGCCCTGGAAATAGCCAGGTTATGAAAGCATGAAAAATGGAAACAACAGCCCTGAATGTCAATGCTTGTTGTGCTTCTGAGGTTTCATTATAGTGTAATGTAAAAGCAGCTGGTTTTGCCATAATTTGCTGCGTTTTGCTGGGCCTAAGAATAAACACAGAGACTAAATTATTTGTGACTGATGCTTTAATGTCCTTGGAGTTCAGTGGTCAGGGAGCTGAGCTGAGTGTTGATGATAGCTCAGTCATTTCTGATTTATCAGCAAATTTAGGTCATTTTGAAAGTGGGAGTTTAAACAGTAGTTGATAACAGCAACCCTTTGGACTTACTCTGCTTTTGAGTGTTAATTGGATGCCAGATTGCTGACATAGGTGTGATCAGATTAGTTCTGTGGGTGGAACAGCAGAAATGCTTTGTCAGGATTTTATACTTATGGTGGTTAATGTGTTGTTTTGTCCTACTGTCAGCTTAACTGCTGTTGTCACTTCAAGAAATATAAATATTTTTATAAAAACCCCTCTGATAATAAATAGATATTGTTGAGATGGATGAAATAAAAAGTCTCAGTTTAAATTTTGGACCTAATTTGGAATAAGCTGGGCACATGCTGCTTTTCAGGAAGCAGGGAGCTCTGTCAAAGATGGCAAGCTTTGACCTTTCAGAGGTGAACAGTAGACTGGGATGTGCTGCTTGAGGCTGAAAATGAGCATATTCTAAACCTGAACTTCATTTAAAAAGCCAGCTGGAATGTTAAGGCTGCAGTCTCCTCCCCAGGTTTCTTCAGCAGATTTCTCTCATATTCTTGACTGCAGGTGAATTACATGTGTCCAATATTAAGTGTTTTACAGCTGCCTGTAGACATTCCCAGCCAGGTACATTAAGCAGAAGAAATAAGTTGTATGCCTGGCAGGAAACTTGGAGATTAGAACATCCAAGTCCTTGTATCCTGTGCACTCCTGTGAATGGGTCTGGGTCAGGCAATCTGAGACACTTCCAACACCGAGGTTATTTGACCTCTTCAATTTAGACAGTCCAGATGCTTTGAAGTATCTTTGCTCTCCAGGCAGAAGTAGTCTGTGCACAATTAACTGCACTTGCAGCTGATTTTACCTGTGGATGGATTCTGCAGCTTTTCAGAGTGATGCAGGAGGCCTGGCAGCAGCTTTTGGGATGCTGCAGGTTTTGGGATTCCAGCTCAAACCTCCTTTCTGCAGGAGGTGATGAGGGTGGTCAGAATGGTGTTGTCTTGCTTCAAGTCAAGGACTCATCAGCCAAGAATGAAAACGCTACTAAATTAAATATAAAAAACAGAATAACTTAATTTGGGGAATCCCATTCAGACCTCCAGTGAGCAAGTCCTGTAGGAGTGTTACAGTATAGTATATTAAAAGTAATTATTTAGTTATAGATAGTATATCAGATATATAGTATATTAAATACTGTGTTCTCCTGTTTTCCATCTGTCAGCCAGTTAAAGCTGTGAGGCTGTCAGGCTGAGCAAGCTTGAAGATATTTTTGAGCCTTCTTTTGAAGGTTGTTCTGATGGTGTCTGGCTCTGTAGTTTGAATTTTAAAAATGCACAATGAAATTTGGGGCCTTTAATGAGCACAAGTTATTGTTGATAAAGCAGATGATTGCAGATGGAGGGTGCTCAGCTAAAGCCAGTTCTTCAGACAGATCTCCAAACTCCTGACTTTTGGTTTACAGCTGTTGTGTATTTAGCCTACTGTAACTGGAATTCACCTGGAATTACTGTAACCTACTGTAAGAGGAATTTACCTATTCCCTGAAAAGGTGTTAAAGGAAGAGCCCTCAGCTGGCCCTCTTGTTTCACATGACATACCAAGCCCTTAAAACTCAAAGCTTGCTGCCAGCAGACCCCGCTGCTGAGGCTGTGACCCTGGGAGCTCTCCTCCAGGAACGCTCCTCTTGTGCCAGTTCTTGCTCAGGTGCTGGTACCCAAGCTGCAGACCTGCCTCAGAGCTCATTTTGGAGTCCCCACAGCATGGGCTGAACTGCTGCTGGTCAACAGCAAGGACAGATTTCCATTTGTTCTGTTGTGGCTGCTGCAGTTTAAGCATAAAATTTTGCCCTAGTAAAGCTACAACCTCCTGACTATGCATTGAAGGGGATGCCTGATGAAATGGGAAAAACCAGGTGCCCAGAAAAACACTGTGGGAAAAACACCCTCTAAACTTGCTTTGATTGGATTTCCTCCAGTCACCAGTTTTAATTTTCTCCTTCCCAGTTAAGAGCGTCTCTCTTCCTATTTTTTTTAATCTTCCTTTTTTTTTCCGCTTGGGAGTTTATTGTGCTGAAGGCTTTTATTTAGCGAGGCACATGATGAAATGACAGCATCATCTCTCAGTGAAGTGCATGAATATTTCTAGCAGAATGCCCACAGTATCATCAAGGACACACTTTGCATTTCACGTGCCTGTTTTGGTCAGCAGTTCAGTGCTGAGTAAGCAGAGCACAAAGCAGAAGGGGCAGCCAGGTTGGTGAGCTACAAACACCTCCAGAAACTGGGAGAAATTTGGAGAAATGCTGGTGGTGTTCTGGCCAGCACATCTAGTCTGCTTTGTGAGAAGCAGCAGGGGTTTTAGGAGTGAGCTTTAGGAGAGGGCCGTGGGCACAGCAAACCTTACATCTGGTTTGGTGGCTCTGTTGCAACAGCTTGGCTTTCACAATACTTACTGGCAGGCATTATTTTCTCCTTGCATTGTCTAAACACTCTGAGCACCAAAACAATGTGATCTATGAAAACTCAATGAATATAAAGCTCATTCTGTATTAGGTCTTAATCATATGTGGTTGTGAATCAGCAATGAAGTAGCAGCTGCTGTGAAGATTATCTAATTTCTTTCCTTGTTAGTATTTAAAACTCTCCAGGCTTAGTGAGCTTCCCACTTACTCGGCCTCCACCTTCATTCAAATTATACTTCATTTCTGTTCATTCTCATCTGTTCCACAGGCTGTGTGACACATTCTTCCCTTGCATGTGGCTTTGCTGGTGGAGGAGTACAGGATTTTCTCCTGGCTGTTTGGGACCAGCAGGAAAGCCCTTGGTCCTCTTTCAATTTTGCAAACAAGCCTTGAGTAGGAGCACAAAGGTGAAGGAATTAGGCCTCCTCCTTCATCCTGGGCTCTCACAGAGGGACCTGCTCTGTAGCCTGAAAATACTTTTCATGCTCGTGTGGCTGATTTCAGTTTTCCCTTTAAAATGAAGATTACTGGATGAATAAATTAAACTAGCCCTGCTGTGGCACTTGTATTTATTCTCTGGCAGGCTGGTACTTAAATGTCAGAAAGAGCTCCTGGGATGGTGGCCTGCAATCCAAATGCACGTTGGTGGTGCCATAAAACAGTGAGAGCTGACTTTGTGAAGAAGGAGCAGTGAGTTGTACACTTACTGTTGGTGATGCAAAGTGCCTTTCTTCTTTGCCTCTCAAGGAATATCTGAGCTGAAACCATCCACCCATGAAAATGGCCTGCTTGGTGCTGGGCACTTCATGACACAGATATTTGTGAAGTCATTTGTTTTACCAAAGACATGGTTTTGATGTGATTCAGTGTAAATGCAGTCTCGGGCTTCTTTTGGCTTTAATTACTGAGAACTTGTTGCTGTCAGTGAGCTGTACTCAATCTGCTTTTGAGCAGGAAACTCATTAGTGTGAGCGCCGAGGGTGGTGAGGCACAGGGCACTGATAGCAGAACAGGGATCTCCCACTCACGCACTCTGGGATGCAAGCCTGAACTCACTGAATGTCTCCTGGGCTGCAGAAGAAATGGCAGCGACTAAAAAGTAAGCTTAAATACGAGAGTGGCTTTCTTAATCCCCCAATGCCTGTATTTTACCTTAGTGGAGCCCAAGCACAGTTCATATCTGTTTGTTGTCTTGCCTTAAGGAATGAAAACAATACAGCTTAATCTTTAAAATATGTCTTGGAAAAACAAAGCTGACAGGTATGTCTTCCTGTTTTAAACAGGATTTTGGATCTGGATTTCTTACGCAAATTACCTTTGACAGTTGTTTTTAAGCCAGTGCTTCCAAAAACCAATAAATGATTTTTTTGTCCTTGTTATTTGTCAAGAGGTTGGGTTATTAATATGTGATCATACTGAGGCCTGTAAAGGACATTACAAAGGGAGATCATATTAAAACTAAAGTGAGAGATTGGAAACCAAATTCTATTAGGCCCTAATTTTACACAGTAATTAAAAATCCTTGACCTCCCCCATTCCACTCATCTATCGGCAGTACGGATGGCTAAAGAGCAACAGAGGATGTCGACCCTGCTGCTAATTTTAGCCCAGTGCCTGGGGTGTGTGCCTGTGTGTGCATGCAGCATCTGCAGGGTCATGGATGCAGCTCCAATAGAAACAAATCCACACTACTGGGCCACTTAGAGGAGGGCTTAGGCCATGTCCAGCTTTGGCAGCATCTCTGAACACACCTGTTGCAGGGCTTGGTGATCCTGGGGGTGATGAGAACAAGAGATCACAGCATGAGATGAACTCAGGGTGCTGTGTTGGTGGAAACATCTGAATGTTGGTTGAACTCTAGCTGTGTGGTGGGCTCAGAGTGCAGCCCTGTCCCTGAGAGGGATGGGGGTTGGTCAGGATGGGGGAGAACCACTATGAGATTTTAGAAATTCCAGTTTCACCCTTCAGGAGGGCAGCTGGTCTGTTCACCTGCTGTGGCAGAAATGCAGGAACCAGAAGGACAAAACAGAGAAGTTTTGAAGTGGCCAAATGGCAGCTGCACACAGGCTTAACAAGACCACTGACCACTGTCAGCCCCAGTACTGGGGGTTAAGGCCCAGCTTTAAGGGGTTAAAATGAAATTAGTGAGGGCTGCTTGTTGCAGAATTTGTGAGTGCAGAGTGGAGTCATGGGTGGCCAAGGGAGTGCCTTAGAGGACTGTCAGTGGCCCAGGAGCAGGAGTGGACAAGGCTTGTCTGTGAGAAGCCACATCTGACAGCACAGGGCCAGCATCTCTTGCATTCAGTACCTGCTAAAGAACTTGCACACTTGCAACTGCAGCAACATCCCAAAGCTTTATCCTTGTCCTCCTGGGTGTCTGCAGGTAGCCCAGTGCGGGTGGGAGGAGAGGGAAAACTCTTGGCAAGCCACCAGAAAGGTCAGTGTTCTCTAATCTGGGGCAGTGACTTAACAAGCTTTCTCCTTTCCATTCATAAGACAGGACATGTAGGGATTACCATTGCTATACATAGATTGCTCTTAGCTGTGTCCTGTCCTGCTGGGAACACTTCAGAGCTGTGTCAGCCTCAGGGCTGGGGATCCCACTGCTGCTTATCCAGTGTCCTCTGCAGGGAGTTTCAGTGGGACCCTGGCAGGACCAGAAGAGGACAACTCTGAAGCTGGAAGCACTCAAACATTGGGTTTCCTCAGTGGGAGATCCATCAGAAAGAATAAATGTGTGGGCTGGCTACCACTTCCCAGGGCAGGAGTCAGAATTGCTATGAAGATAATTTGTTGGGTTTTTTTCTGAATGCAAGGGGTTTCTGTGGGCTTTTTGTAAGTGCGTGTTCAGCTGGTCAGGGGTTTGGCAGCGGTGTTGGATTGTGTGAGCCCGTGTGTGCACATGGAGATAAGGAGCCAAGGCGTAATCCAGAATTCCTCTACTTGATAGCCCCTTATCTCTGGGCATGTGCTCTGTGTGTTTTCGCTCTTGATGGGTCCCCTCGAGGTCCTGGCTCTGTAAACACAGTTGCTGTTTTTAATGGTCTGGGAGTGTCCTGCTTTGGCCTTTATTGGTCCTGAAATAAAAACCTGGGAAGTGCCCAAAAATGAGCTCCTGGTCAGGGACATGCAAGCACCCAAAGCCTCTATAGCTTGTCAGAGCAATGGCTGGTGCTGGCAAACAGGCATGTTTGAACTTTCTGTTGGAATTACAGCCTGCTCCATGGAACCCATGAACATTTTAATATTGGGTATTTCACTTTCTAATTGCCAGTTCACACATGGGTAAGGCTGCATAACATAACCCAGCATATGTAGAGATGTTGGTATTCTTAGTATTTAGGTTGCTTTCAGCAACAGACACACTGTGTAAACCACTTAAAATCCTTTGAATTCCATGGACCATAGCAAGAAGTGTTATCCTAGGTGAAGCTGCTCAGCACAGGATAGGTGACTTGACATTTTTTTGTCATCAAAGTTAGCAGTCACTGGAGTGACCCAGTGTGGCCTGTTGTGCAAGTGTGAGTTGGCAGCATGAGAAGAGCACTCAAACTAAAGCAAATATATGTGTAAGTGCATATATATAAGTGCAGACTACTCAAGAAGTGTCAGATTTTGCTGCATTCTCCAAGTACTGCACTAGTGGCTCTCTGGGAACATGTTGAGGGTGCTGTGTTGCTGTAAAGTGTTGGATTGGGCCTACAAACTGTTTCAGGTACTCTGGATTAGTGAGAATTCTTTCCATACACCCCGTTTTCAGATTTGAGGGAGAGTGTCTGACACAGCGTCAGGGATTCCTCCAAGGTGACAGCTTCGCTGAGGGCAGAAATTCATTTACAAGTGTAGCTAAAAATGAAGTTTCCTGTTGGCAGAGTGGGGATGAGTCATTGTGGTTCTGAGTCAGGGGGTGGGATCTTCCCTTCACTGCAGCAGGGTTTTACTTCCAGATCTGCTCTTGGTTCAGGTGTTTGGCACTCTTGTCCCTGTTACTGAGAAAACAAGGGGGTATTCAGAAGGTGTGACACCCTGGATGAGTCTCCACCGTGGAGTTAGGAGTGAGGATGTAGCCATGGCTCTCCCAATCTGTGCTGTTACTCACACCAAGCATCCTTTTACAGAACTGTGTGCTTTTTTTGTACCAGTGCCCACTGGCATTAGCTGTGTTTTTCCTCTGCTTGCCATACACGGCGTCTTTCTGTCTCCATCCAGCCAGGTCTCCCCTGGGAGGGGAGGAAGACTGTGGATGTTACCAACTGCATTAGAGCCAGGAGATTTGCACTTACTTCCTCATTTCATGAAGGGTTTTTAATTGAATTTTAGATGGCCAGATTAGACTGGAGAACCATGTAAATGTGAAAGTGGTAAACATTCCTGGGCCATTCTTGCTGAAAAGCAGCAAACCAGTAATAATTTTAAAACTGAAGTGCTGGTGGAGGGTGTTGAAGCTGTGCCAGGAATGTTCTCCAGTTGCACCTTAATGGCTGTGGATTTGTAGGAGGCAGTCTTTAGCAACACTGAAGGTGTTAGTCCTGTGGGAGGGTTTGCCTCCCTTGTGTTTGCAGAAAGGGACACTAATTTTTCATCCTCCTACCTGTTTGAGTTCTGAGCTCTACTTCCTTTTAAGAGTGCCTGAACAGTGCAGCTGAGAGTCTGCTCTGCTGCAGCTTGAGGTTTGATTTTTATTTTTTTTGCCAGAAGCTGGTCTTGTCAAACCAGAGTCCTGCAACTTTTGTCTCGTGTGCTGCTTCTACATTGATTTCCATGGCAGCACTGCCCATTGGTTGAGTTCCTGTGTCAGTTGGGAAGAAAACCTTGGACTTGAACACACATGCCTTGTGCTAAACGTGCAGCATAATGCATGCTTAAACAAAGGCAGAAAATATGGACTCTGATAGTTGTAGTGTCAGCATTTTGCTGGTGGAGTGCATTGTTCCTATGGAAATTGCAGTCAGAGTTGCACAATCCATTTGTAAATCTCTACCAACAAAGAAAGACTTGACTTGGACAATAGTAATGCATCTTACTTTGGCAAAGTCTATTTTTTTTTGCTTGAACGTAATGTCCTATTACTGTAACACTGACTCACGTGAGTCCTACTATTATTCTTGCATCTTCCATTCTGGGACTTCACATGGGTGCCAAATACTTTTTGCTTCCTCTAATAACCTTCTCTATTGTTTCTCAGAGAGATTTGTCAGTTTTATTGAGCTGCAGTCACAGACTCTCAGTCTGCTGACTCCTGCAGCTGGAGACAGCTGTTCTGAATGGGGAATGCACACAGATCTTTGGTCATCACACAGATACACCTTTATCGGAACTTAAATTGATATAAAATGATTTATTCCTCTGCCTTGATGGGGTGATCTTTTTGTGACATTCTTGTCAGATTTTAAATGAGTATTTGGAAGCTTTTTAGGTGTGTAACTTATAGGTAGGTGTTCTTCTGTGTGGCAGATAATGGATGGTTGATGAAGTTGGTATAAATATGTATTTCAAGGGTCCTTGAGGGGGAGACAAGTTCTTGGCCTTTTAAGGAATTTTAAACTCTTAATTAAGCACTCTTGCAACAAAACAAAAATCCAGAAAACCTGCCATGCATCCTAAGAGCTCATAGATCTGTTGCAGTTCATAAACTCGGAGGCCATGAACTAATGCTGTCCACTCTTCGTGGTGTTGTACATTTTGCAGAAGGCGTTTTATCTCCCAGCGCTGCTCTCTAGACTTTTTAGAAGACATAGTGGAATATGCCAGTGTACGAAGGTACTTTTTTTCAAAAGCAGCATTAACCTCAACTCGTTGCATGCAGTCCTCTCCTCCCTCCACCCTCTTCCACGCCAATATCTGAGGTCCTGCATGCTAGTGCTGCCATCTGATCATACAACTGGCATGAATTTTTCTCAGAACACTTAACAGATTTGGCTTTTTTGTTTGTTTTTCTTTCTTATCGTTGCAGAACCAAGCATATATCTGGGTCTCCAAGACACAAAAGTTTGAAGAAGATGCACTTCATCAAGAACATGAGGCAGTATGACACCAAGAACAGCAGGTAACATGTGGAGATTGAGGTTCCCCCTGTACTTGTGTGCAGTAGGAAGCAGCCTCCAGTTCCACACAGTAAGACATTTAATATCAGTGAGAATTAGAGGATGCCCCTGGGGCCTTGTTAGCTTTATCCAGACTTCTGTCAAAGGTGGTAGGTGCTCATATCTGCTACATTTGCAGCAATACACTGATGATTCTGCCATCGTACTCTGGGGAGGTGAAATCATTCTCTCTTTTCTTCTCTCACTTGTCTTATTTCTCTCACTTTCCTTATCTCTGGCACACAGAGAGGTCAGAGCTGAGGAGAATTTAAGGAGAATGGCTTGGTTTAGCCAAATTCTTGGCTGATGGTTGCTGAGCAGAAGAGAAAGGGAGGCTGCATTTGTGTTTATTATTAATAGAAGTGTGAGTTTTCATCTAAATGTAGAATTTACATCTTTCCACAAGGTTTGTGTAAAAACTACATAAATAGAGATACATATTTAAGGACTGGGATCTCCTTTGAGGAGCTCCCAAGGTGATGGCAGGTCCTAAACACTGAGGTTTGATAGAGAGCCCCAAGGACCTGCAGGCTCAGTGTGAAACCTCTGCTCTTCTGCTGCTTTCTGAAAACATTAAATCCATACCAGTATCTATGTCTTGTAGAGCAAGATGAGAAGAGCCTTGTGTTAATATCCCATAAAAAGCTGCCTTGTAACTTCTGTATCTTAATTCATATCCTGATCTTTGCCCATCTCCTTACAGGATAGTGTTAATCTGTGCTAAACGAACACTGTGTGTGGCGTTTTCTATCCTGCCTTACGGGGAGGGCTTACGGATCAGGTGAGTCTCTTCAACTGCTTTGTGAAATGTCTGCTCTGTTGTTGCAAAAGATCTTCTGAAATGAGTGTGCTTGGTGTAGGTCTCCTGTTCTGAAGCAGGTGAGCTTATTTAACCTGCCATTCATGGGTAAGGACAAGAGCTTGCTGTCAGAGCAGTAAAACCAGACACTGCCATAGTGTCAAAGTGTTCATTCAAACTCCAAGAGAAAAATCGTGGAAAAGGTAGACTTTTCTTCCAGCGTTTATTCACATTTTAAAGTACTCCAGGCCTGTGAAATCTCTGAAATCAACTTTGAACAGATAGTGTGGTTGGCTGCTGTGTAGGTTTTCTATACTCCTAAAGTGGTCAGAAATCAACTGTCTTTAGAGCCACAAACACTGGTGTCAGCACAAAAGCACAGGGAGTTTCAGGTAAGAGTGCTGTTGCCTTCAGTGGAAATTCTCAAGGTTTTGTAGTGAATTTACACCTAAATAAGTTAAAGATGCTCTTCTGTTTCTCAGCTTTAAGACGTGAATGTCACTATTTGCAACCTAAGAAAAGCAGAAACAGTTTGGACTGATTCACTCTGTTCTTAGTGTTTGGACTACATTTTTGTTTGCTACTGTCAGTATGATCATTTTTGAGAAACAAAACCCATAAACTGGATTTCCCTGCATCTTTCTTCAGTCCCTTGTGAAGTTTAAGTTCATTCTGTGAAGGTCTATTATCTACAAATATACCATAGAAAGCACTACTTCTATTCTGGCAAAACAATTGTGTTGTCAGTTCTGTCCTGTGTGTAACTTATGGACAAAGGAAACGGATGCTTAGTGGTGGGAATTGTATTGTATGCAAATACATGCCATAAAAATAGTTGATGGGAAAATATTCTCCCACATAATAGAAAGGCAGCAAGGTCACTGGAGCTATTTCAGAGCAGTTCTGAGCACTGTGCTGTTCTGCTTGCAAGCTGGCAAGGTAGTTTTTCACTTAAAAACTGGTTTTTTTGTTGGAATATTGGTGACAAAGCCACGTGCTGCCATCGCTGACACAGAGATCTCCAGCTCCATTCTGAACTTGAGCTTGTGTGCACAGGGGTTACAAATTTGGTCTTGAAAGGCAGGTTTCTAATCCTGGAAAACAAGTAATGTAAATCAAGTTTACTGTTATGTTTTTGAGCATTAAAGGGTTGGGAATGGTGTGGTCTTGTGCAGAAAGATCATATTAAAAACAGTTTACCTTCAATAGGTAGATTGGTAGATTTGTGTTAAACTGAAATGAAATCTGATTCTTTGGTTAATGAGCATCTCCACATTTTGAAAAGAGTAGTTAAAAACTAATGCTCTCCTGGAGGTGGCATTGAGGGGTTGTTTCCACACAGGAGAACTCTGACCTGGTGGTGTTGGTTGGTGTTTACCATGGGAAACTGGGCTTGCATTTTATGGTAGTGCTCTTTCTTACCTGCATTTAGTGATCTGAAAATGGAAGGACAGAAACAGCGACATCCTTCTGGGGGAGTTTCAGTATCTACTGAGATGGTGCTTGGACTGGAAGGAGTAGAGCTGGGTGCTGATGGCAAGGTAAGGACATTTATTTTTTCACCCTGGGACCATTTCATGCTGAGACAAATCAATTTATGCAGTGCTTTGCTGCCCATTATGTGAGAGCTGTGGCTTTTCAGAGAAGTGGAAGTTTTACACCCATAGTTTGAAGTTGTGGCTTGTGATAATGCTTCTTCTGAGGAGGCTGCTGAAGCTTGTGATTGCTTCTGCCTCCATTTCTGGAGAATTGAGTTGGCTTTGCTGAGGCAACATGTGAGTGAAGTTTTGATAGAAATATGGATGAAATTCATACTGCTTTAGTTAAATTCATAATGCCAGAATTTTCTGATTCTCACGTTTTCTTTGCCATCCCACCAAATCTCCTACAACACTTCATTTTAAAGGCATGTCTCATCCAACTTTTCCCTTCCTCCTGTCTCACGGTTCCAAGGTCCCCACTTGCAAATCCAGACTCTAGGGGACTCTGATTTGGAAAATCCTAGATGTCTGGAAATAAGCTTTTCAGTAAATTTCCCCTCATAACCACTACAACTTCCTCTTCTTTCAGGTTGTGTCCTATGCAAAATTCTTGTACCCGACCAATGCTCTGGTTGTTCGCAAAGCCGACGCCTACGGTGCTGCTCCCCCCTGTCGAGCCAGTGCTCCCCGGAGTCTTCCTGCATCAAGATACAAACCTGTGACAGCAAAAACAATACCAGCAGGGACAGACATTGGTAAGGACAGCAGCCAGCTCTGTCATCACTCGTGCACGCTGCAGAAAAAGCAGAGATTTGTCTGAGGCAACTGCAAGTGCTCAGTGTGTTATTGGGATGGAGGTGCTGCAGCTCATTGGTGCAGTGCAAATGATGAGCCTTAGGACTGAGGCTTCCACAAACTCCTTACATCCTCCATATATCTGGCCTAGTTCTGTTTATGCCGTTCAAGAGGCACAAAGCTTTTCCTTGGGAGTGTAAAGTTTTATATTGCTCACCAAGAAACATCTGGTGTACGTGGATCCAGGTGGTTCTCCTTGCCTTCTAGCACAGTAACAATGCAAAAGCCAGAGTTTGTGCCAAGAATTCTTCTCTTGTGTAAAAGAGCAACCCTGATGACAGCTCTGCTGTCTGTTAGACTACAGGCAAAAGAATTCAGTCTTGGGTAGTTGTTTTCTGGGTATATTTGTAGATGCAAACTCAGTTTGAACTAAATCTAAAACGGTGTGTCAGGCATGGTGTGTGTGTGGTGGAGAAAGAGTCTGTGTGGTTTATTTAATTGTTCTAATTTGTGACTGGTGCGTTTATGAAATGCAAACGTGTGCCTGTAGCTGCAATTTTCCTGTACTGTGAGATCTACCAACACTTAACGTTTGCTGTTTGAAAACTTTCTTAAGGAGGAAGCAGGGAATTTAAAGCCCTTTATCTGGTGACCCAGTGTGCTTTCCTCATTCCCTCAGGAAGTGAAGCTGGAGAAGCTGCAGAGTATGATCCAAATCTTCTGGATGATCCTCAGTGGCCCTGTGGAAAACATAAACGTGTTCTCATCTTTGCCTCTTACATGGTGAGTGACTGGCATACCTGAACTCAGGTATGACTCAGGTATGACAGGAGGAGAGACTCCCCGACAGATCCTCCTTCCTCTAGGAAGAAAAAGTGTTTTTTCTGATAATTGATCAGGAAAAATACGAACAGTTGAGTTTGAACAGTGAGCTTGTCAAAGGCCAGCCTGACACCTGTCTTCATGTTGTCATTCATTTCTTGGAACGATTTGCTTACTATTTTTTTAAAGACTTTTTCTGTAGTTGGGATTCAACTTTGGGACTTTCAGAAATGTTAAATTGTGAATAATAAAACTCAAGTTTGCCTTTGCATTAGTGTTTTTGGAAGAGTTGTTTGGCTGTCAGTCCTGTTCACAAGACAAATAATAAATTTTGCTTCTTGCATTTCAGACTACAGTCATAGAGTATGTGAAGCCCTCAGACCTTAAAAAGGATATGAATGAAACCTTTAGAGAGAAGTTTCCTCATATCAAGTTGACACTGAGCAAAATTAGGAGGTAAGAAATAAGCCTTTAATAACAAGAACATCATCCACTCTGTCTGAGGCTGCACTTGTATGCAGCAAATACTAAATCTATTAATAGCACATATGATTAAACACTAATCTCCTGTTGTCAGTTGAGCTGACTGCAGGATGACAGCCCTACAGTGGAATCTTTAGGATGCTGAGAAAGGGTAACAGTTGGTTTTCAAAGTTCCACCTCAAGGGTTTTGTTTCACCAACTGTGGTGTACTAACACTAGGAGCCAATTAACAGTGGAGCAGCATTAGCTTTGAAACAAACACTTGTAACCTGATTGCTTGGCTGCAGCGCAATCCCACTCCAACTGGATTGGCTTTCTGGGCCCTCTGGCTATTTTTGCCTTTCAATTACCAGACTCACTGATGACCACAGACTCTAACAAGATTGTAGCATAAAGAGTGTTAGATCTGGGGAGACTAAAGAAAAGCTTTCTGTAGAGGCCACACAGAATTTCTCATCCTTGAGTAAATGCATCCGGTCTCTCCTCACCAAGATGCACTGTTGCACCTTCAGAGAGCTGTAATCTTGCTGGTGTTACAGGGAGATTAATGCAATCAGAGCCTGTTGAAATAGCCAGCTTAAGCATGATTCTGCTGAACACCAGGGCCAGGTGTAGCTCAGCTCCAGGGGAAGGTTTGCTTGGGCAGTCTGTTCTGCCTGAGTCCTGCATGCTCCTCTTTGCAGCAGTTCAGAGCAGTGTGTTCATGCAGAGATCATGCAGGTACAGTGTGGATGGCAGCCCTGAGAGGAGCCATCCATCTCCAAGCCTGCTAAATGCTGAGATGAAGGGCTGGCTGTGTGGGAAGTGTGGAAAGCAGGCTGCCTTCCCCTCACTCCTGGCTCTTACACAAGGTGTGTACTAGACAGGTCTCTGTGTAGCAGCTGCTGTCATCTGCAGGGCTCTGATGTGGTTTTCTGTAGGTCACAGTGGTTCACTCTTATGATATGAATCACAAACCAGTTTGGGAGCCCAGAAGGAATCCTACAGCAATAGCCTGCATGTCAGTGAGGCAGCTAAGCTCTGGTGTTATGGACAGATGAGGAATTGTTCTGCCACAGTGGATGTTGTCAGCCAGGTGAAATCAGTTTGTGCATCAGCACCAGCTTGCTGCCAGCTGGGCTTTTCCACTCTAGGATAATACTTGTCATGGTTTTCCAAATAGGAGTCTTGCCCATATGCTCCTCTGAGTTGCTGTGCTGCGGTATTTCTACAGCATTTAATAAAATATGTCATGTCTGGGGGGTGTCTTTTCTCCTATTTCCAGTTTAAAGAGGGAGATGAGAAACCTGAGTGAGGAGTGCAGTCTGGAGCCAGTGACTGTCTCCATGGCTTATGTTTACTTTGAGAAACTCGTCCTCCAAGGCAAACTCAACAAACAGAACCGCAAACTGTGTGCTGGTGCTTGTGTTCTGCTCGCAGCCAAGATCAGCAGTGACCTCAGGAAACACGAAGTTAAACACCTAATAGATGTAAGTGCTATGAGCCTTGTTCCAGCTGCTGTCAGAACCTCCTCCCTAGCTCATAGGCAAAGATTAAATGCAAGGTTTCCAGTGGCACGTACTTGCATGGAAGACCAGCTCTTTCAGCCAGTTTTATGTCTCATTAGGGCTCTTCCTTGCTTAATTTTTTTAATTCGTTAAAACTATCTGCCTGGTGCAGGCTAGTGTCTTACTGATCCTACAGTAAAGTTATTTTTGCACTTGCATATGTTTGCCAGAGAAGCAGTAACTGTTGTGTGGGTGTCACAGCTGAGCTGATAAGCTGGTTTTGATTCTGAAAATACAGCTCAAGCCGTGCATCACTGACTTAATCTAACAATGCCTTGAAATCACCTGGATTAACTGATTCTTTCTCCCCTCCTGTGTTTTGTTTTGTTACCACTGTCACAGAAACTAGAAGAGAGATTCAGATTCAACAGAAAGGATCTCATTGGTTTCGAGTTCACCGTCCTCGTGGCTTTGGAACTGGCTCTGTATCTCCCTGAAAACCAAGTTTTACCTCATTACAGACGGCTCACACAGCAGTCTTAACCAAAGCTCCACCCCAGCCCGCATCCAGCCGTGCTGGGATCCCATCCCAGGATGCTGCTGGTGGAGCTGCCACTGGCTCCAGCTCCTTGGGAAGGCTGCAGGGTGTTGGGAACTGTCGAGGTCTATGGACACAGATATGCCAAATCTGGAGGATGGTACGAGAAGAGTTATTGAACTTTTGTTTTCTTTTGGACATTTAAAGCACAAATATTTACCAGTCAGCTGTCATGGCTGCTTATTATTTCTTATTTATCTTCCTGGTTTTACTGAAACTGTTCTTCCCTAGGAAGAACACTATGGTATTGGTTCTTTTGTTTTAAGCCTTTATTGTATTCCTTGAAACTGAAGGAACATCACTTCCATTCCAGTGCACCATAAAATTCAGATGTTTCTAAGAACCTTCTCACATTTTTACATTAATGAAATGCATACTTTATTTTTTTAAAGATGTGCCTAAAACTGGCTGGTCTGGTACCAGTGCTTTTTAAGTTAGTTCTGTTATTTAGTGGGGAATCCTGAATTTGTATAGCCATTTATTCTTTACCTGCATTGGCCTTGCATACAAGGAAAACTATTCCAGTATATCTGCACTAATAATATACAGGGCATCTATTCTATGATCTATAAGCAGCAAGATTGAAATTACTCCATTTCAACTTATTTACTATAAATACCTTAAAAATATACATTTTATTTTAGAAGGAAAAGTGGTTTGAAAACCTGTCATGAAGTACCACACGTTGAGTGAGGTAGCTGGGAAGTGACTGCCGTCCTGATTCACTCTTGAGTGGAAGATGAGCACTTGACTAAGAGCAATTTGCTATCAAATGTATCATTTAGGGGTTTTATTTGTTCCACTGTTCTGTAGCCTGAAATAAGCACCTTTTTTAGGATGACTGTATTATAGATGGTCTTACCTGAGCAAATAGGAAGCCAGTAGAGTTACTGCTGCCAACCTATGCCAATGAAACAAAGCGTGCTCGGTATTTAAAATGCTACTTTTTTTACTCTCTGTTCTTCCAAGCGTTGCATCACTGTGATGGTCCTCATAAAACTGGCATTTCTTGCACATCTGAGCAGCCACTACTGGCTGGTGCCCAGCAGCTCTCCAGTGCATACACAGAGCTCAAATAACTTCTCTACCCCTTGGCTATTCCTTCCTTTATTTTTACAGTATCCAGGTTGGGAATGAATTCTTGATTATCTGTGGAACCTTCTGTGGTATTGGCTCTTGGGTTTATTTTCTGAAGCAATATTATGATACAAGTTACTGGGTCCTTTTTGCAAGGAACAAAACTGATACTTGGTTATTCCAACTGAGAAAGTTGTAATTTAGGTTTGACTCATAAACTACCAGACCTCATTCGGAGGTCAGGGACTTGCTATCCAATATGTAAGTAATGTAAATTCCTGTTCCTTGTATTAAATATTGGTTGTAGCCAAAACCAAAGCTGAATCTTTGCTCTTTGCTCTGTGTTTTGTCTGAAGCTAATCTGGCTTCATTAGAATTGCAGCGAACTTTACTGGAGCCCCTTCCTCTCTGAGTGGGGGTCAAAGTGTGTTTTTCATATACAATAATTACAGTGACTATCAAACTTTTTGTAACTCTGTTCAGCTGTATGTAGCTTCAAATTATTTGTGTAAAATTTAATATGCTTGTGATTTCTCTAACCCAGAAGGACTTTCCAGTCTCCACAAGTGAGATGGTAGCTAATAGCTTAGACAATAAGCTTGCCAGTTATCTTCCAAAAGGTGTAAAAAAATTGCCTACTAGTTAAACTTTCTACTGAATATAACTGTCCTTGCATGCAGAAATAGTGATGTACTAAACATCTAGTGTGTAATGAGCCTCCAAATTAGCAAACAGTGGTGCAGACAGCTGAGGTGGTCCACCACTTCCCAAGGCATTGTGGAGGAGACAGAGGTACAACAGAGCAAAGAAATTTCTCACAGAACATCTTGGTTAGTATGAATGAAATATGAACCTGTCTTTCTCTGGGAACTTCTTTATTTAGTGTATAAAGAGTTTTCTGTAACAAAATTAACTTTCCTTTCTCACCATCGAAGGGAACAGAATGCACTTTGGTTTGCAACACTTTGCAGTCTCTATTCAGTGGAAGTTTGTCTAGTTCAAGTGGCCATTTGGGCTGTAATTACACTCCCAGAATCTGTGGGTTTACGTCATAAAACCGGCAAGCTTTTGTTTTCTTCCAGGGGAACAAACCGGGATAAAGGAGCATTAAATTACAGAAAGCTGAATGTTGTCTGATAGTTATTCTAGAACTTGGCTGGGGCACACACTCGAGTTGGGAAGCCAGGGATGATGCAGGGCAGCCGGGGCTGTGCCAGCCTTGTCTGGCAGAGCTCGGGCTCGGGGCGATGCTGCCCAGAGCTGGGGTTTGTGCTGTGTCAGTGCGGGAGCAGCCAGCCCTTCCGCAGGGAGCCAGCCCCACCTCTGCGTGCTCTGCCCGCTCGCAGAGCGCAGCTCGCAGCCCTGTGCGCGAATTTTCCTCTTTTCACCTAAAAGCTGCCACCATGTGGCAAAGGACTATCAGTACCTTGTCTGTTCACCCCAAAGCCAGACCCTGACCTGCCGGTTCACGTTTGCACAGCCCAACTCCTCTTGCTCTGAAGAGAAACAGGTTTACACCGAGGGGGGGTCTGGTGCTTTGTGAAGGTGCTGCTGGGGTGGCTTAGCACGAAGAACTCCCTGTACATTTTCCTGTAAACAAAAGCTCTTCTGGTTTTGTCATGTTCCATTATTTAAAGGTCTGAGTTGTAGCCTGTTTTGGGTTTTTTGTTTGTTTTTCTTCTGTGAAATTTAGATGCTGTGAAATAAACCCTGTTTTGGTACGTGGTTTGTAACCAAATGTCTCATTTTGGAATAACAGGATGGGTGGTGTTGGAAGGGCCCTCTGGAGATCATGCCATCTGACCCTGCTGCTAAGGCAGGTCACCTGGAGCAGGTGACAGGAATCTGTTCAGGTGGGTTTGAAATGTCTCCAGAGATGGAGACTCCCCAAAGTCTCTGGGCAGCTGTTCAAGTGATCTGTGACCCTTAATGGAAAATTATTCCTCAAGCTCAGGTGGGATTTTTTGTGGTTTTTATGGCCATTTCTCCTCATTTGGCTGCTGGGCATCACTAAAAAGAGTGTGGCAGCATTTTCTGCCAGGCTTTGGAGATATTTGTATGGATTGAGGAGATCCCCTCTCAGTCTTCTCCAGCCTAAACAGGCCCAGCTCCTCCAGAGCCTCTCCTGAGCGAGGTGCTCCAGAGCCGGACCCTCTCCTGGATCTCGGGATGGTCTGTAGGGTTTCTGCGAGGGTTCCGGGGTGCTCTGTCACAGAACCTCACACGGGTTCAGGACAGAAGGGCCCCTGGAGCTCACCCAGTCCCACCCCGCTGCCGAGGGAGGCTCACCCGCAGCAGGTGCCGCGGGACCGCGCCCCGCTGCGTTTGGGATGTCACCTGAGAGGCCCGCCCAGGGGCGCAGCCGCCAGCTCCGGGCTGTGCCCCGCGCCCCTCAGG